>JACXGM010000241.1:52569-83849 GCA_016801145.1 Umbra pygmaea
TTCCTAGCTCCCAGGCTAGTGTATCTCCTAGCTCCCAGGCTAGCTTCCCTCCTGTCTCTCCTAGCTCTCATATCCAGGGTGGTAGTCCACCAGATAGGACTCCCCGTTCGAGGGTTAGCACACCCACTAGCTCCCAGGCTAATGTATCTCATAGCTCCCAGGCTAGCGCCATTCCTAGCTCCCAGGCTAGTGTATCTCCTAGCTCCCAGGCTAGCTTCCCTCCTGTCTCTCCTAGCTCTCATATCCAGGGTGGTGGTCCACCAGATAGGACTCCCCGTTCGAGGGTTAGCACACTCACTAGCTTCCAGGCTAATGTATCTCCTAGCTACCAGGCTAGCGCCATTCCTAGCTCCCAGGCTAGTGTATCTCCTAGCTCCCAGGCTAGCTTCCCTCCTGTCTCTCCTAGCTCTCATATCCAGGGTGGTGGTCCACCAGATAGGGCTCCCCGTTCATGGGTTAGCACACCCACTAGCTTCCAGGCTAACGTATCTCCTAGCTCCCAGGCTAGCACCTTTCCTAGCTCCCAGGCTAGTGTATCTCCTAGCTCCCAGGCTAGCTTCCCTCCTGTCTCTCCTAGCTCTCATATCCAGGGTGGTAGTCCACCAGATAGGACTCCCCGTTCGAGGGTTAGCACACCCACTAGCTCCCAGGCTAATGTATCTCATAGCTCCCAGGCTAGCGCCTTTCCTAGCTCCCAGGCTAGTGTTTTTCCTAGCTCCCAGGCTAGCGCTTTTCCTAGCTCCCAGGCTAGCATATCTCCCAGTTCCCAGGCTAGCTTTCTTAGACCCCCTTTTTGCTCCCAGGCTACCTCCAGTTGTTCCCCTAATGCTCAGGTTCAGGGTGTTGGTTCCCTGAGTAGGGCTACCCGTCAGAGCATTAGCACCCCTAGTATACAGGCTAGCTCCCCCAGATTCCCAGCTAGCTCCCCTAGCTTCCAGGCTAGCTTCCCCAGCTTTCAGGACAGCTCCTCCAGCTTCCAGGCTAGCTCCCCCAGCTTTCAGGCTAGCTCCCCCAGCTTTCAGTCTAGCTCCCCCAGCTTTCAGGCTACCTCCCCCTGCTTCGAGACTAGCTCCCTGTGCTTCCAGGCTAGCTCCCCTAGCTTCCAGGCTAGCTTCCCCAGCTTCCAGGCAAGCGCCCCCAGCTTTCAGGCTAGCTCCCCCAGCTTTCAGGCTAGCTCCGCCAGCTTCCAGGCTAGCTCCCCTAGCTCCCAGGCTAGCTATCTAAGTCCCGTTAGCTCTCAGGCTAGTGCTCTCCCTAGCTCCCAGGCTAGGTTCCCTAACCCTTAGGTCCAGGGCGGTAGTCCACTATACAGGGCTCCCCGTCTGAGCGTTAGGGCCCCCCTTCCCAAGAGGGCCGCCAACCCAAGTTCTAAGTCCGATAAGGAGGAGATGCCTGCCCTCATAAGCGGGTCCGCACTCTCTGATCTGGGGTTCGCAGCCTGCTTTCAACCACGGTCCCCAGCAGCAGCCTACTCTCGGCCACAGTCTCCAGTAGCAGCCTGCTCTCAGCCACAGTCTCCGGCAGCAGCCTGCTCCCAGCCACGGTCCCCAGCAGCAGCATGCTCTCAGCCACAGCCTCCGGCAGCAGCCTACTCTCCGCTACCACGGTCTTCAGTGACCTGCTAACTGCCGCCACGGTCTTCAGCAGCCTGCTCACCACCACCACGGTCTTCAGTGGCCTGCTCACCCCCGCCACGGTCTTCAGCGGCCTGCTCAGCCACCGCTGTTGTCCGGACCACCTGCTCAGCCGCCGCCGTCGTCCGGACCCCCTGCTTAGCCGCCGCTGTCGGCCGGACCCCCTGCTCAGCTGCCGCTACCGTCAGGACCCCCTGCACCGCCGCTGACGTCCGGACCCCCTGCGCCAACGCTGGATGTCACAGACACCCTGGTACCAGGGCTCCCAGACACCCTGCCGCCAGACCTCCTACACACCCTGCCGCCAGACCTCCTAGAAACCCTGCCTGTGCCGGGGCTCCAGAATACTCCTCCTGTTCCTAGGCCCTCTGTCCCTCCCGACCCGGGGCCCTCTGTCGCTCCTGACCCTTGGCCTTCCGTCCCTCTTGACCCCGGGCCCTCTGTCCCTCCTGACCCTGGGCCCTCTGTCCCTCCTGACCCCGGGCCCTCTGTCCCTCCTGACCTCGGGCCCCGTGTCCCGCCCGACCCCGGGCATTGCACCCTACACCCCTGCCCGATCTCGTGGGACTGAGCTGCCCCTGTTCTTGAGCCCGCCTCGGTGTTGCGGGCTTTGGACGGGGGCTCTGTCACGTACAGCCCTGTGTGGGCTGTTAGGGAGTCCATGTCACTCTTCCTATTATAGTGTTTAATTTTGTTGGTTTTCTCTCCCGTGTTTCTATGTATGTTTTGGTTCTTATTCAGTGCTGTGCATGGTGTTTTAGTTCTCCCTTTATAGTCTGTGTCATGATGTCCCTAGTGTATGTGTGCTTGTTCTTTGTTCACCTGGTAGTGGTTTCTCCCCTGTGTGTTTTGTTTTGGTTTGGTTTCCTGCTCTTTGTGTCACGTGATCCCGTCACGTGTTTTTGTCAGCCTATCGGTTCTGTTGTTTAGTCCACACCTGCACACCGTCCCCTCGTTAGTATAGTATTTAGTTCTGTCTGTTTGTTTGTTCAGTGTGGTTCATTGTTTCTGTCCAGGTACGTGTTGTTCTTGTTCCTTATAGTAATGTCTTTATGTTGTTCTTAATGTTCATGGCATGTGTTTTATTGTATATCCATAGGTTAGTCTTAGGTCCTCATTTTTGTTCTTATGTTTATGTTTCTGTCCAGTTCATTCCTGTTTGGTATAAATAATATGAATGAACTAATTGTATGAAGACATCTTTACATAATTGAATGTGCTGACAACAAAATCACGCAAAATTATCAATGGAAATCAAATTTATCAACCGGTGGAGGTCTGAATATGGAGTCACACTCAAAATCAAAGTGGAAAACCAAACTACAGGCTGATTCAACTTTGATGTAATGTCCTTAAAACAAGTCAAAATTAGGCTCAGTAGTGTGTGTGGCCTCCACGTGCCCGTATGACCTCCTTACAGCGCCTAGGCATGCTCCTGATGAGGTGGCGGATGGTCTCTTGAGGGATGTCCTCCCAGACCTGGACTAAATCATCCGCCGACGTGGCGTCTCCAGACTCTGTCACGTCTGTCACATGTGCTCAGTGTGAACCTTCTATCATCTGTAAAGAGCACAGGGCGCCAGTGGCAAATTTGCCAATCTTGGTGTTCTCTGGCAAATGCCAAATGTCCTGCAAGGTGTTGGCCTGTGAGCACAACCCCCACCTGTGGAAGTCGGGCCCTCATACCACCCTCATGGGGTCTGTTTCTGACCGTTTGAGTGGACACTTTCACATTTGTGGCCTGCTTGAGGTCATTTTGCAGGGCTCTGGCAGTGCTCCCCCTGCTCCTCCTTGTATAAAGGCGGAGGTAGCTGTCCTGCTGCTGGGTTGTTGCCCTCCTAAGGCCTCCTCCACATCTCCTGATGTACTGACCTGTCTCCTGGTAGCGCCTCCATGCTCTGGACACTACGCTGACAGACACAGCAAACCTTCTTGCCACAGCTCACATTTGTGTGCCATCCTGGATGAGCCACTTGTGTGGGTTGTAGTAGACTCCGTCTCATGCTACCACTAGAGTGAACGCACCGCCAGCATTCAAAAGTGACCAAAACATCAGCCAGGAAGCATAGGAACTGAGAAGTGGTCTCTGGTCACCACCTGCAGAACCACTCCTTTATTGGGGGTGTCTTAGTAATTGCCTATAATTTCCACCTGTTTTGTGTTCCATTTGCACAACAGCATGTGAAATTGATTGTCAATCAGTGTTGCTTCCTGAGTGGACAGTGTGATTTCACAGAAGTGTGATTGACTTGGAGTTACATTGTGTTGTTTAATTGTTCCCTTTACTTTTTTGAGCAGTGTAGATAAAATTACTTGTAAACTAAGGTAATTCACTGACAAGGCAGAGCAAAAGCAAAAGGGTTGGTCATTGAAATTTCCATTTTATAGTCTGCAAATATAAAAAACTAATAACCAAAACAGCGCCTGGTGACTCAGTCAGCCCAGTCAATGTTGACGATAGCTAGGGATGTCACTAATACTTTTATCATCAACAAAGGCATGGTTTTAATCGTATGCTTGTCTACTTACAACGTAGATGTGTAAATATGTTTGTTAATATTACCAAAGTAGTTAAAAATAAGTGTTTTCCCAAGTCGCACCAAACTTATTTACCGGCATATCTAAAAGTTTTTTTACTTTTTGGGGTGTAAAATACAGAGTTCCTATACAACGGGTTCAGTGCTGCCACCGTTTTGTGGGAAATTAATTTACCGCAACCAATTATCACTTGTTTTGGGGTTTAGGCAAGGGGGAAGGCTTAGATCCAGAAGTTGAAGCAGCCCTGGGTAAATTTTGATGCTAACTGGCTACCACCTTACGTTAGCTTTCCATTAATTCCATTCATTTTAGGGGTCAATTTGACAGCGAATAAATTTAGAGCTGAAGCATTTAATGACTCTATTGTTTATTTTTTTTAAAACAGGACAATGTATAAAAAGCTCCATTACCTTGTATCTCACATTATGGCCCTGTAGCAGGCATTTTTGTAAAAATATGCTAACTATTGTGTCATAATCACGCAACTTACTGTTGCACTGTTGAGAAATTACCGTATAATCCAGGAGAAGCTTGCAGGAAATAGGGGGGACGTGGAGGCATACAGTCAAAATAACAAAATAATGAATCAGAATACTTACCAAAAATTGCTCCTGCTCCTACGCTCATGGACTATTCCTACTCACGCTCTCCTTCCTCTGCAAGAGGCAAGATTCTGGATGATTTAGATTTCTTTTGGCAAGGCTAAGATAAGAATTACAACTTTCAGAGACGTTGCTCACATCACATCTACGTCATCACGCTCAGTTTGAGGCTGCGCAGTACGCTCGGCTACCACTGAAAAAGTGCTTCTAATTGGCTTTACTTGATCTCCGTAGAAATTAATGGCGTGGCTCGGTCCATCTTCTATACTGTCACTGGAATTAGGTCGCATGCTATCATCCTACTGTAGGTTAAATTCATTTCCCGAACAATGGTGGAAGCACTGAGCCTGTTGTTACACTGAAATTATATAGATATTGAAGTGGAAAGAAGGAGGAAATAACTGGTAAATTGGAGGGTAATGAGAGGGTAGATCAACGCTTTAGATTGCAGGGACAATGTATGGTTGTTACATTGAAATTACATAGACATTGAAGTGGAAACCAGAAGGAAATATCTGGTAAATTGGAGTGTAGAGGAGGGTAGATCGTTGCTTTAGATTGCAGGGACAAAGTATGGGTGTTACACTGAAATTACATAGAAATTGAAGTGGAAACAAGAAGGAAATAACTGGTTAATTGGAAGGAAATAGGAGGACACCCATTTGCACTGGAATTGCCTACGCTACTACCCGACCGATACCAGGTCGGTAATGAGAAGGTAAGATGTAAAGGGGATAGCTACATATCCAGGTGTAACAATTAAAATACAAACCATAAATTGCAATTTGAATGGTATAAAATCCTTTAGTTACACGAAATACACATTAAATAACAGTAAAACAATGTTAAATAAGAGAATAGTGAATTGCACTAATACAATAGCTTACAAAACAATTGAATGCATCAATTTAGTTTTGCTATAACAATAGTTGGCAAGAAGGTAATGAACTAGTTTCTAATTGCCAAATTGTATGTGATTGTTGCTTTATGGAAATATTTTATTACATTAATGGGAAACTAGCATGGTCTTACCCCCAGTATTGTCTTCTCAGTAAATGTCTTCCCCACATCTTTCCTAGCCATGTCCTTTTAATTTCCACAGCAAGGCTTACTATTGATGTGCAGTTACCATGCTGTTACCCAGTTGTTTCGTCTTTGTTTTTACTGGTTGTTTCCTATTAATCAACTAGTTATTTTGGACCTGCAAAATAAGGTGCTACCAGAACTTGTTCTCAATGGATTAACCTGATTAAATATATCGTATAGCCTATATGTGAGCGTTTTAAAATGCGTGAGACTCCTGGGACATCCGGGAGACTTGGGACATCTGAGATATCATCTTAACATTGAGCATGATTTGAGAGTGGCAGTATCAAGCAAACAACCTCATTTTGAAAAAGAAGTACTGCAAAACAGGCTCATTGCAGCCACTAAAATAGTGAACAAGGTTATTCATTTTTTGTCAATTTTGTTTGTTCTTAATGCAGTTTGCAAAGTGACAAATTGAAGCAAAGCACAACTAGTCCACAAATTAATTTTCTCAGTTTCTAAATTTGATGTTATCCAGGGCAAAATGCATTATTATTATTATTATTTATTTATAAACGCAATCTTATTTTATGCAAAGTTATAATATAATACCTTTTGTTTTCTCTATTTCAAAGCTAATGCTGTTATTTGAGGTTATGTTTTTTAAAGTATGATGTTAATAAAATTAATTATAACAGTAAAACTTAAAGCCTAGTTTTTAACCATTTTGTTGGGGCGATTGCGGACAGGTGGGGCTCGGAACCCTTTCCTACCTCCAATGTGGGGAATGGCAGAAAAAGTTTGAGAAACACTGGATTTAGTTAACAGCAAGGTCTCACTGTGTTCCCATTGCAGATTTTTCAGTGAAACTGCCATGGATTTTGGTCTGTGTTCATTTCACGAATTTTCTGCCATTCCATGACACTGCCGCGGATTTTGAAGTTAAGACTCTGTGGTCATATCACAGATTTCTGAGAGTTCAGGCTGTACCAACAGCTGAGCTGCGCTTAAAATCTGTGTAAACGTTTAGCAGTGTAGTGCGCTTATTTATACAACGTATAGCTCCACTGAACTACTCTGATAGCCTACCTACTTCGATTTTGCAGGGAGATAACTTGTGTCACTTAGTGCATCCTGGGTAACGGGGTCTAGGAGCTCCCAGCAAAAGGTGGGTTGGTCGTAGTTCATGTTCTTTTGAATCAAGAGCTATGAGTGAATATGAACGTATTTTCTTTACCATATTTGAGGTGTGACAACACTGCACATTTTTTGTATTTTCATCAGTTGGCATTTTCCGCAAATAAATGCACTGAATGACAACCTATTTATTTAGAATTTGGGGGAAATGTTGTCAGTAGTTGATTAAATAAAAGATAATTATGTTATTTATAAACCCAAACACATAACAATCAATAGTACAACTAGAGAAACTGATTATTTTGCAGTGGTCTCTTAATTATTTCCAGAGTTGTATTTTGCAGAGATAGTGAAAATGTAATTTGGTCCTGGTGGTTCATCGTAGGTGAGAGTTCCTGGTGGGGTGGAGGTGCACTTACACTCTCTCATTTCACTATTGATATCTCAGAGATTCACCCCTGGCTCCAAAATGTCTGAACATCTTAAGAAAAGCCCCTTTGCAGCAATTAAGCCTTTGACTACGACCAACAGAGGCACCCACACTCCACAATCAATGGCTTTAATTGTTTAAAAGGCTTTTCTGCATCACTTCCAGGTGCAAAGCTTTTTCCTCTGACACCATCTGGATACAGATATGTCCGATACTTGCTAGCGAATCCCTCAACCTATCACACAACTCAAACTGGTAAACCAGCCCTCAAACTGTGTTGAAGAATTTATAAAATAACACATAGAACAACACCCTTTTCCATTCTTGTGTTCCATCATTCAAAATGCATGACCCACTATGAAGGCCAGCTATGGCTATCAGGGACAGCTTGAGAGCAGGAAGGTAGGCCCACTGGCTGAATCAGGACATACTGTAATCTGGTCATCTATATTTCAAGAGTTTTCTTGCAAAAGTGGGGCCCTCTGGTCCATATGAAGATTTACCCATCTTATGGATTCTTTTTGTTTTTCTGCTACTTTTTAATCTACGTTTTAAGTGCCTTATCAATCTTTCATTCTGACTGTCCTGTCTTTGTGTGATGGCTTTGATGCATCGCTGGCCTGCACTTTACCATTACCTGAATCTCATGTATTTTTCAGACTCTCCTAAACCTGGAAATCCTCAAGAACTTAGATCACCTTTGCATTGTTGATAGTACTGTGTTAAAATTGCAATACGCCCAGGAATGCACACACTGTATTTCTTGATATTTAAAAAATACTGAAAACTGATTAATATGGGAGAATGATTCCTTACACTATGCAGTGCTTATTTTGACATTCTTTTACAATAATTGCAATAACATAATAACAAGTTGTGCTTTGATAGTGTTTG
The DNA here is from genome assembly GCA_016801145.1 of Umbra pygmaea. Lineage (NCBI taxonomy): Eukaryota > Metazoa > Chordata > Actinopteri > Esociformes > Umbridae > Umbra > Umbra pygmaea. Next base: position 60,834 of record JACXGM010000241.1, read on the forward strand.
TCAATGGGAATGTGCCAGTACATGTTTGTTTGAAATTATGCATTATAGGCGTAGTTATTTTGCGTTTGCGTTATTATCCCATATAAATCACTTTTTCATATTTGTTTTAATATCAAGAGATACAGCTAAAGTATTTGCAAGCTGGTCACAAAAGAGAAAATATCAGTTGTTTTGGCTTGAAATTCTACCAATAGCACTGTTAAATAATGTTTAAAAACATTTTTTGTCATTAAATCTACAAAAATCTATATACATAATATGATAACTATCCTTCAAACCTGGCTTTGTCTTTCACCCTCAATGTTTTATGTTGTCGCTGACCCCAGGGTTTCGATATCCCCTCAACCCTCCAGAGTTTCTCCTCTTTATCCTCAACCCTCCAGAGCTTCTCGTGTTGCCTTCCAACAGTCCAGAGTTTCTGTTGTCTTTTAACGCTCCATAGTTTGTCATGTTGTCCTTCAACACTCCAGGGTTTTTTTTGTCCTTCATTGCTTTGGGGTTTCTATTGTCCTTCAACACTCCCATTTTTTTTGTCAATCCACCAGGGTTTCTGCTCTTTTTCCTTAACACTCCAGGATTTCCCGTGTTGTCCTTCATACCTCCAGGGTTTCTTTTCTTTTTCCTCAACCCTCCAGAGTTTCTGTACTCCCTAAACCCTCCAGGGCTTCTCCTATTGTACCTCAGATCCACTACAGCTTTGCAAGGTATCCTGCTGAAGGGATGGATTACACAGGGCTTGGGTATCATTAATTAAAACCATGTGCTGTGCAGAAGTGCTTCTCTGCCATGTAATAAAACAAGTTTATAGCGTACTCCAGCGCACGCTCCTTCTCCTCTCTTTTCATCTGTATGACAAAGTACACTCTGCCCAGTCAGAGCATAACTCGTCTCCCCAGACAGCTCCAGGATTATGGGTGTGAGGAGGAGGTGAGGCTGGGGATCGACGCAATGACTCTGCTCTTCAAAGTCATCAAGGCAGACATAGATTACATAGATTTGTCCCGCCTGCTCCTCTTGATGGTCGGCTGGCGTGCATGATCAGGCCAGGAAAACGGGCCTGACGAGACAGGATCAGATGGCCAGGGCCTAGGATGAAGCCACCTGATCCCTGGGCCTCTAGTGAAGCCAAGGCGCCTGCCTTTTTCTCATTCAATAAGAGGCGACAGGCTGGGGGAGGGCTGGAATTAGCTGATCACAATATGACTAGAGAGCTCTCAACTCTGTCTGTCTATTTGCCTGCCTCACTATTTCTCCATCCCTTTCTCCCTTCATTCCCTTTATTCCACATTCTTGTCCACTGTTCCTGCTGTACCTGTCTCTTCTTTTGAACCACATTCTAAAGGATTAACATACATTACACATTCCACAGTGGTTCTGTAATAAAAGACTGTTTTTTCCAGCTCTCTGTCTGAGTAGAGATGGAAGCCGGGCCTCCCCAAGGTCACCACAGACCTCAATACCCCTCTTTAATTCCTTTTGGTGGCGTGCCAGCGCTTTGGCACCGTGTCTATTTGCATCACAGAGCTGCCCAGGTGTTGCTTTTAGATTACACTGTGTACTCACACGAGCGCTGAAATAGCTGTAATCAAGTTAGCTGAATAAAGAGACATGGCTCTTTCCTCTTCATGGAATGACATCCATTGTCGACACTCAGAACCACTTATCCCTGAGTCAGTCTGACAACTCCTGTCTCCCTCTCTCTCTTCTGATTGGACGTGCTGGGGGTACAGGCGTACTGAAAGCAGAGAAGGATGGCTAGCTGAATTACCCAGCTTACCGCCAGAACACATGCCACCCGGTCTTGATCCGCTCCCCTCCTAACGCCAATCATTCCTAACACATTTGGCACCCAGAGTCGAGCATCTGCCATTAACTACAAAGTTGGTTATGATTCCCAGAGTCTCAGTCCCTGCTGTCTGGGTTATAGGCTCATTGACAGAAACCACAGTGCATACTTACAGCTTACAACACACTCTATTAGCGACATAACAGTGTCAAAAAGACAACCCTGTGAGTATAATAATACATGATGTGAGTTTTTTGGATAACAGACTCTTCTGGCTGCATTATCTATTAGATTAGTATAAGTTATCTTGCACATGGGAGACACATCAGGCATCTATCTGCTCCTGGATACATTTATAGGCTATGCAGGGGAATGAGGGGCTATGTGCCATTAGAAGATAGTGTAAACACCTTGAGTGGGAGGACCTCAATGCTGCACCAGGTAGAGGAAGCTAGTAAGTCATGAATAAGTAATTAGGGATAATAATGTCAGAGACTTAAAAGTGTTACACGCTGGATTTGTCCTCCATGTGGAAGAATGGTGAATTAAATGAGCATACATTTTTATTCAGAACAAATCTCTTCCTTCACCCCCCCGTGCTGTACACTTTGCTACGGGAGACACGGGGATGGGTTATTTTTAGCAATATTATATCTTAAAATATTAAATCAGGAGGTGTTTTTTATCAAGATTAGAACAAAGTCTATGGTTTTGAGTTGAAATAGGGACCATTTTTATCCTGATGTACTATTCAAACTTGATATTGTTGTTACACACTATGAGACACGTTGTCAGATGTTCTTTTTTTTCAGCTCCAAAGAACGTACAAAGTTTCCGGAAACATAAATCATTTCTGTGATTGAAAAGTAATTGTAAGTCAACATAATTTGGCTTTTACTCCACTGAGTATGGAACATGAAAGATTAACAAAACAAACAAAAATAACCGTAGCTAATGTGTCCATCTACCTTCGTGACAACCTATTCCCCTACAGTAGCTATATTGTTGCATTACCAGTAAAATAATACTTTGTTTTTGAGGGCTTTTTAAAAATAGACCAATAGAAATCTTACCAGAGATGTCATTTTCCCTGACTAATCCCTATGCAGAATGAGACACTGGGATGTTTGGTATGCTATGCTATTGAGGACACATCTGCCACATTAAGCCCCTGTGATTCTCCTCTGGATGACTTCTTCAAGTCCCACAGCTCTACTCTCTGGCAGTATCTCAATGCTCAAATGAGCAGAAACCATTTATTAGATTTTTCTGTGGAAATAAATGTTTTTTTAAATGAGTTGTTAAGATACACCTGTGTACAGTACATGCGGTATATTATTTTCAAATCAACATTTCTGGAACCTTTTGTAATGTACTGCAATGACACACATAAATTTATTGAATTACATAAAACATGCCATACATTTTTTTATCACATATACAATATATGAATATAAAATACGAACAATAGGGACAGTTGATGATTTGTACTGACTAGGGATTTAAGATGATTAAACTTATGCATGGCTCGTAAAACATACAGAATACTATGGTCAGCATTTCGTAAGTATCAGAACTACTTACAATAAACTATGCTTCAGTTCATTTGGAAAGTGGCTTTGATGGATGTACATTGGACCATTGCTCCAGCAGGATTCACAGGAACTTCATGGCTTAAGTACACTATATAGCCAGAAGTATGAGGACACCTGACCATCACACCCATGTGAGCTTGTTGGACATCCCATTCCAAAACAATGGGCATTTACTTGTCTGTGGGAATTTCTGCACATCCAGCCAAAGAGCATGTGTGAAGTCAGGCACTGATGTTAGACACAAAGTCCTTGCTTGCAATCATTATTCCGATTCATCCCAAATGTGTATAAATAGGGATAAATACAGGTCAGGGCTCTGTGCAGCATACTTTAGTTCCTCTACATCAAACTTGTCAAACCATGTCTTTATGAACCCTGCTTTGTGCACAGAGGCACATAAATGCTGGAACAGAAAAGGGCCTTCCCCAAACTGTTGCACCTAATTCTCTAAAATATATTTGTATCCTGTAGAGTTAAGATGACCATTCACTGGAAACAAGGGGCCCAGCCCAAACCATGACTAACCAACCCCATAGCAGTGTCACAACTCCAACCTTTGTTGGGGTGTTCACCATGGATGTCACTAGAGATTTATGGATGGAGGGCTAAGCCTCTACTAGGGGGGTATAGGGACATGCTCCCCCAGGAGTTTTTTAATAGCCCCAAAATGTTCACTCTCCATCTCGCTCAGCCTCTCCTTTTGCATGACCCTTCAATTTAAGTCACCCTTCAATGTAAGTTATCAAACATTTGATAAAATAATAATTGATTGAAACCCTGAAGCCTATTTCAGTCTTGCCAAATCACATGAGCATGTTAGGCTTATGTCATCAAAAACAGCCTAACTTTAACTGAAACCTTAAACAACTTCCAGTTTCTTTCTAGTTGATCACTAATTACCATCAGACCAGCTCCCTCAGCCCTGTCAGCCTGCAGCTTCTTTCTCTCATTCTTGCCTGTTTTGACAGGATATTGTTATCAAACTCAAATTTACAACAACTCAAGACTTAGTGAGTGATTGATCCATTCAAACTTTGTATCTGTCTGTTTGAACTGGTAAACTCCTTGTTTCTCACCCCACTGGCCTTCGGCAGAGCTGCAGACATCACTTCTCTTGAAGAACTTTCTTATATCCATAGCTACAGTTCAGTAGCTCCAGGTTTAGGAATTATGGGATGTACAATTTCATTATGATCATCATTAATGTTATAGTTTCAAAAGGATGGACTGCTTAGAAACAATCATCTATGGCTACTGAAATTATGATTGTTTTGTTTGAGATGTCAATAACATAATTAATGTCTCAAGTAGCCTACACTCTCATGCCAGTGGAGGTTCTTTACCTCATGTAGGTTAAACCTAGTCACTATGTCGGTGTCAGCGCTTTGCTTCTCCTGAGTATTGACTTTGTTGGCATCTAGACTTTTTTTATGTGTAGGTCACACTGTGTATACATAGATTGTTTGTGTTATGGTTCTATTGCACACTTTTGTGCTTCTTTGTCTTTCTCTATGCTGCAACAATTACGCACGCAAGTGCTGTCATTTCAGCCCTAAATCACATGAAATAAGTTCTGAGGGAACTATTTTGTAAAACTGAAATATGTGAAATATGAACGTATGAGAGGGTCAATTACGTTTGTAGGGAACTAAAGTGAACACTCAAATAACGTTAAATATGAACATATGAAGATCATGACGTAGCATGTAAATAGCTTAGTTTTTGCTCGGGTGGAGGTCGGGGATGGTGGAGGGGCGTATAACTCTGCGACTTGCATGCCAGTGTTCGCGAGTTCAAATCCAGACCGGCACTTTGTGTGTGTTTTGTTCCACATTGCTTGCGTCATGCAGACACGCGATCATCGGTTTTTGTAATGTTAATTCTAACCTTAATTCTAACCGTAACCTCAGTAACGTCATATCTAACCTTAACCGTTAGTAACCTCAAGCCTAACCATAACCGTTAGTAACCTCATGCCTATCCTTAACCGTTAGTATCCTCCTACCTAACCTTAACTGTGAATGTTGCAATATAATTTTGAACGCTATGGAATGTGTGGAATGTTCTCGCATAAATCCGCTAAACGAAATGTACCGGAGCAACGTAATTGAAGTACAAATATAGCCTAATAACAAAACGTGCAGTTCAAACGTAAAAAACCCTAAATATGTTGGCATATAACGTAATTCAGGTTTTTAAATTAGTTTCCTGAGAACGTAATTTGGGAGAAATTCTGAGATGTACGGTTGTGTCATTTCTGTAATGTTTATATTTCCGTTAGGGTATATAAGCCATCTTGGTTTAGTGAACATTGTCGAGTATTGTTGCTGTTGCATTTCTGTACACTGTGACGCCGTTATATGGTTCTCAAGACGAAACATGGATTATGGATTTGGAGTAATAAAACCTCTGTTACCTGCAACTGTCTCCTACCTTGTGAATTGTGACAGTAGGCTACAATTTTTATAATCTAAACCAGTGTTTTTCAACCCTTTTCTAGAGGAACACAAGCCTCCATGTATTTGATCTATTTCTGAGCTACCACACCTGATTGAACTCATCTGCAAATGATCAGGCCCTTCTTTAATGTATACAGTGAGCTAGTTCAGCAGCTACAGCTAGAGTGTGGAATGTCTGGTGTGCTTGGCTGCAACATGAATAAATGAAATTCAACTGTTTGATACACTGATTTTCATATATTATGTCACATTATATCCCAGAAAATACAAAAATGTATGTTTATCTTTTAGTTTATTATGGGTAAATGCATGTAAACCATGAAGAATAAGGCTGTAAAATCCATATTGGCATGCCCCCAGGGCTCTTGAACCAGTGTGATAATATTTGGGGGTCATACAAACAGGTCAATATCAAAATATTGTACATATTTCTCACTATTTTCCTATACGTTTTTAAAAACCCATCCATTTCCCACAACAACAAAAAATTCTGCAGGATGATGGCCTACCTTGTTATTTTGTTATTTCTACTTCCTGCTTCCTGTCGATAATAAAAAATTGACTTGCCAAAATCGACCAAATTTGAGACGCGATATGTCCGGCTCTGATGAATCCACAAAGACAATCTACCAGTCGATATTCACAACAGACTCTCCACTTTCCAAGGATACCAAGCAGGGGCGTTGGACTGGGGGTAAAACCAATACTGATTACCAGGGCCCAAGGGGAGAAAGGGCCCTTGAATAGTCTGGAATATTTTTAATATATATAACATGGAGGCCCATCAGGACTGTCTATCGGCCCAGGATATTGTCCTACGCCCCTGGTACCAAGCAATAGCTTCTAGCATATATGGTTCGGGAGGGAAATGCCCTCAAGTGTCAATCGACTTAATAATTTATATGAGTTTATTTGGGGGGGGGCTTGAAAACAATAGCCCTAGTGACATCGCTGGTGTTCACATATTTTGGCTATATAGTACGTACGTTTCAAGTGCATTCCTCCAACTGCCTTCCTTCAACTACCAGGCCTGCAGGCATATATTTAGGAACACAGAAGGCAGGTTACAGTGAAATATACCACAGAAAGCCTAGAGTACCAAATGATGGACTCAGTGGACTGGTTACCAGGCAACTGTCAACAGGCATGTTAATAAAGAAGATATTACTTTATTGCAACAAATGGTATCAAATAATCGCAAAATCAAGATATCACCTGGTCATGACTTTATCAGGTGCGGCTTGGGTACATTTGGTAAGTATGATCTAGATGTTAGTTGTCAATCGTGTAAAAACATTTTCTGGAATTGTGGTATACAGTAGCAGAAAGAAAATAGCAGATCAACTGTGGTTCAAAGGTAATATTTGTAGAGTGTCTGGTTGCATCAATTGTACACATACACAAACTTTTGTAAAATGTGTTGTTTTTAATCAGAAGAGTTTGCAAATGTGTTCACAGTTTCCAGTCAGTAAATAAAACACACAAATACAAACACGTTAACATAAATAAACACAATTACAGTGTTGGGTAAAGCTACTTTTCAGTTTCATTCCAGTTACATTCCAGTTACATGTTGAGTTCACAAGTTTTAGGAAGTCCCTAATTAAGACAAAATGATCAGGTAAATGGAGTTCATATCTTAAAAGTAACCTATAAAAAAATAGAAAGATTAAAGAAAATATCAATCATGGTCACAAGTAAGATATGAACTCCATTTACTTGATCATTTTGTCTTAATTAGGGACTTCCCAAAACTTGTGAACTCAACAAGTACAAGCTACTTTACCCAACACTGCCAATTAACAGTTAAAACATATTTATCAAACATTTGAACTGCCTTATAGGCCTGCCTGTTCTCATGGCGATATGTAAACAATTGTACAAAACAGGAAATTCATACGCACTCAATACATTCAATACGCACTCTTCACAATATCAATGTTTACATCACCTCAACCCGACAACCCTTCCTTTATGTGTGTCCAACCACTCACACACACATAAATAGACAAACATCAACATAATCTGGACAGAACTGAACACATTTCCACAACCCAAATCGGGTGTTCAGAACATTGTGTTTTGTGTTGTGTGCATAAGTACAGTATGTACATATTTTTCATTTGCTTGCCTGGTGTCCATTTTACCACTGATTGCTAGCTCACCATATGCTGTGTGTGTTTTCAGGATCACTGACTGTTAGTGACTATCAACTAGCCATTCCACTGGTTGAATCGCTATGAGAATCCAGATGCTAATTGCTATCCCCGGGGAGGTGCTAATTGCTTTCACATCCAAGTGCAGACTGAGCATACTGTATGTATGTGCCCTGACCTTTAGCTTGCCAGTATCAAAGGTGGGATCTTACCCATCTTTGGCTAACCAGCCCTCTTTCCTGTCCACATTGCACATGCAAAGAACTTCTTACCAAAATACATTTCTCTTAATTCCAAGCATACAAGTGGCTTTATGTTGTGCAGTGGTCCAATTTGACAGGAGATCAGGTTTCGAACCCTGGTGGTGGAATTCCAGTAAATATTATAATTAACCTATTCAAAATAAAATGGAATAGGGTAAATCTGTAGTATAATTTGTGCCTCCAATTCTCCTGTACTGCTGCAGCACAGGTTTGTATCCAGCACACTGTTCTATTAGCAAATACTCAATATTCTAACAGTAGCTACACTGTATTCTATTTCCTTTGGTAAAACATGTCTCGAGCAGAACAACAATGTTGAAATGCTGATATTATATACTTTAAATATGTACAATCGTTTCTATACAAATGTCACTATAACAGGGGCGTAAAAATGACATTCATATTGGGGGGGCAGAGTTCATATTTTACATTTGGGGGGGACCACATTACCGGCTTCTAACGTTGGGTGTTGAATGTTTCCCCCCTGTTCCTACACGCTTGCACAATAAATGTTCTGTTCACAGAACATTAACACATTTTTTTCATTACAAAGCTTTGCAAATGTATTCACTGTTTCTGTTAATCAGTAAATACTACTGCACAAAAGCTTAAACTGTCACGAGTTTAGATTTGTTGGCAACATTGTTAGAAGATAGAAATACAGTGAATGCAGCTGCTTTACTTCTATTATTATACATTTCTCTACAGTAGACAACAGTTTAAAAAAGTGTTGTTGATATTCTAAACATACGTTTAAAGTTTTAACTATGTGGATTTTGCAAATCAGTAAATGGTCACTTTTGAAAAAATAAATATAATCATTTAAATAAAAACTATTGCCAGGACCGGATTATGGACAGGGCAAATGGGGCCCAGGTGCCTCAGACCCCTTTAGGGGCCTCGGGCTAAAAGGCACCTGAAGGACCCTAATGGTCTGAGGCCCCTGAGACAATCCACCGTAAATGCAAAATGTGGATAGAGATTACAATAGTGCTTGAATATGTGGACCCTTTGCCCTTTAAGTGCCCTGTGACTGCACTTTCTACACCTCAACCCATACCAGGTTCCCTACAACTCATACGAGGGCCATTCTACATCTCATGCCAGGGCCCCTCGGCTAACCCTCAACTCTTACCAGGACGCTATCACAAACCACACCAAGCCACTGTCACCACATCAGGGACTTTTCTATGGATGGCGTGGCATTTGGACTGATTATGTAGTGATGAAATGTATTGTGTGTATTGTGCTCTGGTCTATGTAGCCAGTTACTCTTGGGTAGATCATTAAGCATGACAAGGTGATTAGGTGATTAGCCTCCACACCAGTTAATAATCGGTAGGCTATATAGCCTTAGCTGTCCCAGAGGGTGGTGCGCATCATTTAGGGTTACTACCCCTGTTCTTGGTGGTTAGAAGGATTGTTTCTGGTCTTAATTGCACTCTCTCCGCTTGCTATAGCATTATATACTAATTAGTTTTGTCCTTAGGTGGTTTAAACCTATGTATATGCAGTGTACAATGTTCCATGATGCGCTACGTAATGTGCTTTAATTTATTTGTCCTGTGAAGGGTAAATCTATGTAAACAATGTCAAATATCATTCCCGTGTGGTGCCAGGAAAAAGCGCACAGTGAGTGTTTATTCTTGTACTACCTAGATTCCATGTCTTGGGCTTGAAAGTCGCCCCTGTTTATTTATCAGCTGAATTAAGGCTTAGGTTTGTTTTTGTTCGGTGTTAAGAATAAACAGAGAACACAAACTCCCTACTTCGGTCTCCCTTCCTCTACCAATCACAACACCTTGTGACAGCCCCCTCCTCTACAAACTATATCAGGGTTTCTCTGTCACACCACAACCAAATCCAGGTCCTCTAATAACCAGTGTGTATTAGAAAATACATCTATTTAATAGTATGTATTTAATGTTATACAGCTCTGGAGAAAAAAATAAGTTTTTCTCAAAACCAATCCCATTGAAAAACTCTGAAATGTGATCAAAAGGAAGATTGAATGTTAGACTACATTGCAAAAATATTACCATGCATTCATAACCTCATGATTCAGTAAGAGTGAGCCCAAAACATCGGAAAGTAGGCTATGTCTTGTGACATTTCTTTATTTACATTTTGTAAAAATAGAAATCAATAGAAAATCGCCGTTATAATAGAAATCTGCCATGGAACAAGCGAACCTGCCCTTAAAGGGAATGTGAGATGACGATCTGATTGGTTTATTGCACGTTACGCCCAAACCACACCTATGACTAATGAAGCTACTTTAGACCTACCCATTTTAGATATGCGTCGGGCGCAAGAATCATTTATCCCGCCGGTAAAATAGCAACAGCGCCCGGGATCCTCCCACAATGTAACTTGCGTTTCGCGTTTGATACTTGCGTTTCAGATCGTTAAAATAGGGCCCAAGATGGTTTTGAGATTGGTTGGCTGAAGAATTCTCCTCATTTTATCCATAACCTGTGGCATGTTCAACCATAGATACCCATTATAAAGGCTAGATGACTTAAGGCGGAGTCTCTAACATCATCACCGGTGGCCATCTTGTCACAGGCAAGCTTGGTGGGCTCTATGGTACCTGATGTAAGGTGAGTGATCACAAACACTCTAATCTCGCTGAAATCTTGACAGATTTACAAACGGTTTAGTTTCTTACAAATGTTATTAACATGGCTATTATTCTGGATGCTTTATATATAATATGCCATTTTTTCAAAAAGTATGCAGTGTCATAACTACATCTCTGACATTTTTAACAAACCAAAACGTTTGAAAATCGGTAGAAAATTGAGCATGTTATGGTTATTTCAAAGTACATGCACCATTAACACACAATGTTATGAGTAAGCAAGCTGTCTGTGGCAAGATGGCCGCAAGGTGCAGACGTCGACCTCCATTGGCCAGCAGCGCTGACGAGACATCTAGCTTTTATTATGGATATATATGTGTTCAACAGTTTAATCTAAACAGTCTTCCTTTCAAATGGAGCTCTGTAACATTTTTAGGAATAGGTTTCCAAGGCCCGTATTAATGAGGTGTATAAGAATCATGCCTAGAAATCACACAAAAATGTAGCTTGGGAGTAAGATTAGTTCTCACACAGAGTAGGAGGAAAGAGTCAGTTAAAAGCTTATTTCTACATTTAGCTGGGAGTAGATCCACCTGTAGGATAACCATATGACAGTTTGAGTGCGATCCTGGCTCGCCAGAGCTCTAAATATGGAATTTCCTTGACTTTCCTAAGGTTCTCGAACCTTGAACTGCAACATGCATAGATTGTTACCCAGGGAGGCCTGGAATGGACACATGAACTGAGACTTGGACTCACATATTTGTATATAGATGTTTATGTTAATTGTGTGGATAGTTATATACACTGCTCAAAAAAATTAAGGGAACACTAAGATAACACATCCTAGATCTGAATGAATTAACTAATCGTATACATTGATCTTTTCATCTTTACATCAATGTGGAAAACCACACTACAGGCTGATCCAGCTTTGATGTAATGTCCTTAAAACAAGTCGAAATGAGGCTCAGTAGTGTGTGTGGCCCGTATGAACTCCTTACAACGCCTGGGCATGCTCCTGATGAGGTGGCGGATGGTCTCCTGAGGGATGTCCTCCCAGACCTGGACTAAAGTATCCGCCAACTCCATGACAGTCTGTGGTGCAATGTGGCATTGGTGGATGGAGCGAGACATGATGTCCAAGTTGTGCTCAATCGGATTCAGGTCTGGGGAACAGGCGGGCCAGTCCATACCATCAATGCCTCTTCCTCTTGCAGGAACTGCTGACACACTCCAGCCACATGATGTCTAGCATTGTCCTGCATTAGGAGGAACCCAGGGCCAACCGCACCAGCATATGGTCTCACAAGGGGTTTGAGGATCTCATCTCGGTACCTAATGGCAGTCAGGCTACCTCTGGCGAGCACATGGAGGGCTGTGCGGCCCCCCAAAGAAATGCCACCCCGCACCATTACTGACCCACTGCCAAACCCGTCATGCTGGAGGATGTTGCAGGCAGCAGAACATTCTCCACGGCGTGTCCAGAATCTGTCACGTCTGTCACATGTGCTCAGTCTGAACCTGCTTTCATCTGTGAAGAGCACAGGGCGCCAGTGGCAAATTTCCCAAATCTTGGTGTTCCCTGGAAAATGCCAAACATCCTGCACAGTGTTAGTCTGTAAGCACAACCCCCACCTGTGGATGTCGGGCCCTCATACCACCCTCATGGAGTCTGTTTCTGACCGTTTCAGTGGACACATGCACATTTGTGGGCTGCTGGAGGTCATTTTGCAGGGCTCTGGCAGTGCTCCTCCTGCTCCTCCTTGCACAAAGGCGGAGGTAGCGGTCCTGCTGCTGGGTTGTTGCCCTCCTACGGCTTTCTCCACATCTCCTGATGTACTGGCCTGTCTCCTGGTAGCACCTCCATGCTCTGGACCCTACGCTGACAGACACAGCAAACCTTCTTGCCACAGCTCGCATTGATGTGCCATCCTGGATGAGCTGCACTACCTGAGCCACTTGTGTGGGTTGTAGACTCCGTCTCATGCTACCACTCCTTCGTGCGTGGAGAGCTTGCAGAGTCAATCATCCATTCCGTGTCACTTTCTCTGCAAATCTCTTCCAAAGCATATATGGGTTTATAGGTTATTATTGTTAAGTGTGTGCCACTCCCTGTTCTACCTTGCCTATTTGGGTTGATTAAGAGACTGGTTGGGTCTAATTAGTAATTGCTTATAGCCGGTCTCCTTTCTTCCCTATTTAGTGCTCAGTAGAACAGAGAGTGGTGCGAGTCATTGTTATATTGTCACTGTGTAATTATATGTTGGATGTGGTGTGTTGTAATCCAGGGAGCGATATCCATCATTCAGTAAGTTGTGAAAAGAGTGTAGTCTTGTTCGAGCATTTTGCGTACGCTCTTTATATATATTTATTTGTTTTCCACGTCCACGCCACATTAAGGGCATTTGTAGTTATACATATTTTACCATTGTGCTGCTCACATTTCATGTAATCTGCAACTACTCTGTATTCACATGTTACCTGGATTGTCTCCATTAAAACCTTCAAGCCTCCACCTGACTTTGGTCTCCCTCTCTTCACTCAACCCAAATAAACTGAGACAGAAAGTTTAAATTCCTTGTGTGCCACCAGACATATAGCCCTGTGCCTCAGGAAATGCTCTGAAACCATGTCACTCTGCCATATGGTATGTTAACGAGAGAGACTCAAACAGGCAGAAAGATGGTTGTTGGTTGTTTATTGGATCTTGATCGGTCCAGGAACATACATCTAATTCAAATGCAGGGTACGCCTTGAGCGAGTGCAAAAAGGATATAGTAATGAGGCTTACATGCTCTTTCAGTCAGCGGCAAGACACTGAACTCTAAACATTAATACAGAGCGTACGCTAATACTTCCAAACTGCAAGGGACTCACTTCTCACAAAGATATGTATGAAATGTAGATCCTGGACTTTTCTTCCTCTTTAACACAACGCAACGTAAACAGAATAACAGTTAATCAATGACCGAAAGCTCCCTCCAGTTAAGCAGCCCTCTTTATACCAAGCACCAATACCTGATTGAAATACAGGCTGAATGCGATAACTAATTAAAGAGATCTTTGGCATACTGAAATAGACTGACTAGGAACTGCTTAACTGGAGGAGCCGTCAGTCTTAAAACAACATACAAATAAACCAGAGAACACAAAACACCATGCACCTTGCAATGAAATGAAACAATAAACCACTATATCCATAACTGGAGTCCATATCTCAGTTCAAATAGTCAGTCAACTGGCTGGGCATGACAAACCAGGAGAACTCTGATGTAAAGGGCATTTTCCCTGAGAACATCACACCCAAACATTTTTTTATTCATGCTGCATCCAAGATTAAACTCTTAGGACCAATGGTTCGTCACATGTGTATACGGTTTGAATCCAATGATTATTTTTTCAAACAATGGGCCTCACAATTAAATGTATTATAAATTTTAGTACGTCACTAATGGCATGTATGGAGACACAGGCGGAAGTGAATGTAGGGGAGGGTTAAAAAATGGAGTTCAAAGTCAACAGTTGAGTGTCAAAAAGTGCTGTTTGACAACATGGTGTCAAAAGTGCTGTTACACTAAGCAAAAACAGAAAACCCACAGAAGTGGACAAAATGGATAAGCAGATTCGAGAGATTCTGCCAAGCAGGAAACAATTTGGCAGAAAGCTCTGAAGATAATCAGGTGAATACCTTGATACATCGTATGGAAGACAAAGCTGATAATGTGTTGCTGGGCTTGAAACTACAGTAAGTGATACTGATCTGTGTCTGTACTCCAAAGTGTTGGATGGTTTTGAGTGATTCTTTGTGGTGAAAAGAATGTTGTTTATGAATGTGCAGGATTTAACAAGAAGCAAATGAGATGGTAGATGCCTTCCTCTGTTTTAGCAGAGAACTGAAACTATGGAACACTGCATGACGAGCTAATCAGAGACAGTATAGTGGTTGGGCTGGTGAATACGCGGCTCTCGGAATGTATGCAGATGGAAAACGGCCTTGATATGGTTCAAGCCATTAATATGGTGAGACAATCTGAGGAGATCAAGAAGCAGCAAAGCACACTCAGGAGCGATGTCGGTGGTGTAAAGCAAACGGATGCCAGCTCTGTGGATGGAGTGTTTAAAGATGGACAGCAAAGGGGAGGAGATATATTCAAAACTAAAAGCCATGGATCAATGCCAAATACATGGGTCTCAATTGGATTCGGGTCTGGGGAACATGAGGGCCAGTCAATGACATCAATGCCTCTGACATCCAGAAACTGTCAACACACTCTGGCCACATGTGCATTGTCCTGTACCAGGAGGAGCCCAAGGCACAATGCCCCAGTATAAGGTCTGACAATGGGTTTGAGGTTTTCATCCTGGTACCTAATAGTAGTCAGGCTACCGTTGGCTAGCACATTGAGGTCTGTGCGACCCTCCAAGGATAAGCCTCCCCAAACCATCACAGACCCAAGGCCAAACCGGTCATGCTGGATGATGTTGCAGGCAGCATAGTGTTCACCACGGTGCCTCCAGACACTTTCACGTCTGTCACATGTGCTCACTGTGAACCTACTTTCAATTGTGAAAAGAATGGTGCGCCAACTGTGGAGAAGCCAATTCTGGTGTTTTCTTGCGAATGCCAATCAAGCTAAGTACTTTTATAATGCATTATGAGTGCATTATAAAATGTAACTCGCCACCTACAGTACATCTTGGCATTTGACAGAGCAGCTTAGGAAATGTAAACAAACACTAACTAGGGGCGGCTACAGCCACCAATATGTCTGGGACCTAGGATGCCCCCTAAGACATGGACCAGGATGATCTGGATGATGATGGTGAAAGTCTCGAATGAGAGCGGTGTCCAGGACATCTTGTGATGATATTCAACTGCACTCCTCTGGTCCATAACCCTCCCAGTCCACCAGGTACTGTAAGTAACATCCTCTAACCAGGAATCCAGGAAGGAATGTACAACATAAGCAGGATCCCCTTAAACCTCCAGTGAAAGAGATGCATTGCTGGGCACAGCATCTTCCAAGGGACCCCGAATCACCAGCCTAAGAAGGGACTCATGAAAGTTTGATGAGATTTTTAGGTGAGTATGGAGCTGGAGAGTATACTCGACCTCATTGATCCGCTTCAGGACAAGAAAGAGACCTATGAAACGTTGGGCCAGTTTTCGGCAGGAAAAGTGGGGGGGTAGATTGCACGACGATAACCAGGATGAAATACAGATGCTTCACTACGGTGGTGGTGTCTTGCCGTAGTTCCGAAAGACATGCGTAAACTGGGCCTCAGCGGTTTGAAGGGCGATGGGTAGACCCGGCAGTGGGATCAGTGTGCAGAACTTGGAAAACCAGTCCACTATGACTAGGATGGTGGTATGGCCCTTAGAGTTTAGGAGGTCAGTAATAAAATCCACTGACCATGGCCGTTGAGGAACAGGGAGTGGGTGCAGCTTACTGTAAGGGAGAGGTCTGGTCTGTTACTTGTCACTGTCGTATATGTTCATCCATCTCCCACAGAATGGGGATATGATGCAGGCATGTGGGATAATAGGATCCTATGTTGCGTGCTCCTCTCTGACATCATGAATTTTAGTATTCTTTATTCTTTGTTATTCTTGGAACCTGGTCGATAAGACAGAGTGAAGTTGAAATGTGTAGGAAACATAGCCCAACTGACTTGCCTGGGGTTGAGGTCTCCAAGTGATGTGATGATCTGTCAAAACCATGAAGAGATGTTTGGAACCCTCCAGCCAATGTCTCCATACCTTAAGAGCCTTCACCACCACCAGGATCTCCCTGTCTCCAATGTCATAGTTTTTCTTTGCCTGCCTCAGCCTACCTTTCTCTGTGTCAGTGTTCTGGAGAAGAAAGCAAAAGGGTAAGGTTCGGAAGGTTTAGACTGCACCTATACCTACCTCCAATGCATCTACCTCCAATGAATGGCAGCTCTGGATCTGGATGTCTAAGCGTTAGTGCCATCATGACCTGATGCTTCAGACTCAGGAATGCCTCTTCGGCCTAACAGTTCATGAGAGATGACGGGGTCACATTTTGTTTTCTTGTAGGAGTCTGATGTGGTTATTTTATAGCCTAGGAAGGAGATAAACGGATGGTAAAACAGACACTTCTCTGCTTTAGCATATATGTGATAGCACACCAATCTCTGTAATGTCCTCTCAAACATGGTGGAAACCACACTGGAACATGGGTGAATAGATCAGAATCTATGTAGACTACACAGCGACCAATCATGTCCATGAAAATCACATTGACGAAAGCTTAGAAAAGGAGGAGACATTAGTCAAACCATAAGGCATAACCAAATATTTGTAATGGCCAGATACTAAAAGCTGTTTTCCACTCATCCCCTTCACGGATAAGCACCAGATTATATGCACTGCAAAGATCTAGCTTTGGGACGTACTTGGCACCATGCATTAACTCCACTGTAGTGTGTACGATGGATAAGGGATACCTGTATTTCATGGTGATCTTGTTTAATGCACGGTAGTCTATACTGGGGCGGAGACTTCCATTCTTATTCTTCACAAAAAAATGTGATGACGAAGGTGAAGTAGAGGGACTGATGAAACCTTGGGACAGGGTCTCAGTGTAGTAAAGGGAATAGATGACACCTCAGTAATGTGGTGCTGGGCAACAGATCTATAGTGCAGGACCAGGATCTGTGACGGGGAAGACAGCGGGCCCGCACCCTGGAGAAGGCTTGCAGTTCATGGTACTCTGGTGGAATAACAACAAACGCATTACTGGGATTATCAGGACTCTTGATGAAGGTTGTATTTAAGGAATCTGACAAGCACCTCTGCAGGATGAGGCCAATTTCACTATCCTTTTAACTCTCCAGGATTTACTAGGGTGGTGTCTAACCAGCCAGGGCATGTCTAAAAACAGAGGGTGTGCAGGAACCTGGATAACAAATAAATTTAGTTGCTCTACATGTCCGGGGTCAATAGAAATAGACAGTGGTAACGTTTTCTTGGTAATACTACCACTCCCAAAAGGATGGCTGTCTACAGCCAGTACAGAAATGGGAACTGCCAATTGCCCCATAGGAATATTCCAAGCCTATACCCAGCTTTCATCAATAAAATCCCCAGCTGCCCCTGAAACAATGAACGCTGAAAGAAATAACACTGGCAGAAAATCCACAAGAACCACCTCAACGGACAGCCAAGTTTTCGAAAAGGAAAACCCAGAATGAGTCTCCTACCTGAGTGACAGTGTGAGGTGGTTTTCCCAAATGATGAGAAGCCCTTCAGATTTTAGGACACTGTGACTTGACGTGCCCCTCCTCGCAACAGTATGGGCAAAGCCCCAGTCGTAGGTGTCTGTCTCTCGGTGTCTGTCTCTCGGTGTCTGTCTCTCGGTGCCATAGGTTCCTCACAATGATTGACTGGGTGGTGACGGAGAAGAGTGGAGAGATTGTGCTTTCCTGGCTCTCAACAACCCATCTAAACGCAAGTCCATCTTGATGAGCCATATCTTCACATCCTCTCTAAAACCACTCCGGACCAGTGTTATCAGAGCCCCTTCATTCCATCCACTGGCCCACGCAATCATTCGGAACTCCAAGGCTTATTTCGCAGCCGTTTGGCTACCCTGTTTGATGTGGAGTAGACATTCCCCGCAATGTTTCCCTACTGAAGGGTGGTTAAATACTTCCCAATATAACGCAGTGAACTCTCGAAGAGTCCTCTCCCAGGTGGTGGTTGCCCATTGTTTTCCCGTAAGGACAGATATTATGGCAACCACCTTATCTTTTCCAGGGGTGTTTGCCCCAGTCTGGTGTGCAAAATAGATCTCACATTGTAGCAAAACGCTGCGGCACCGGTCTGGGTGACCATTGTAATGCTCAGATAGAGAAAGGTCCAAACCTGAGGTAGTACCGGTCGCAGCATGTGAGGGAGAGGTACGTGGTTATGGTAGAGGTGCGGACATGCACAGAAGTATCCAGACATCTTAATCGCTGAAGGACCTCCTCCATAGGAGATGCCAAGCTCTCTAGCTGGTGATGGTATTGTTCTAGCACCCTATCATGTTCACCCAACGTGATCTCTCAGAATTCTGTGAAATTACGATGGACCCTTAACTTCAAAATCTGTGTCAGTTTCACGGAATCGCATGATGTAGCAGAGTGTAAATAGCTTTGATTTTGCAGGTTGGTAGGATGGGGACAGTGGGCGGGCGTATAAACATGCGACTCACATACCAGAGATTGCAAGTTCGAATCCATGCGGACACTTTGCATGTATTTTGTTTTCTATTCCAGCGCGATGCAGAGGTGTTGCAAATGTGCTTTTTTATACTTTTTTCCTCACTGTCACCATGGTTACAAACAATACATTAAGATATAATACATGTTAAATTGAGTTAACAGCAAGGTTTCAGAGTGGTTAAGGTTAGGTTAGGGGTCTGGCTAAGGCTTACATCGAGTTACCAGCAAGGGTTCTGAGTAGTTAAGGTTAGGGTAACGGTTTGGGTAAGGCTTACATTGAATATACAACAAGGTTTCTGAGTAGTTAAGGTTAGGGTAAGGGTTTGGGTAATGCTTAGATCGAGTTAACAGCAAGGTCTCACTGTGTGCCCATCGCAGACTTTTCCGTGAAACTGTCAAAGATTTTGAAGTTAGGACTCCATGGTAATTTCACGGATTTCTGCGAGATCAGGCTGTGTTCACCGACTGCCTCACACAAAGCTCACTTATCTGCTGTCACCATTGTAAAGAGGTTGGGTATTCTGTCACGAAGCAAGAGGTAAACTCAGAGGCAGGTGCAGAATAAAGGATGACTTTTACTATCACTGTTAAGCAGGACAACAACCTTGAGTCTCACATCCTCCTCAACCTTTTAAGTCACCAGCCTCCACTGATGTGGACAATGGTCCGGGGCTGTTCTTCTGGGTTTGGGCTAGGCCACAGTTTCAGTGAAGTTTAATCTTGATGCTACAGGATACAACGCAATTTCAGACAATTAAGGCTTCCAACTTTGTGTCCAACAAGCTCATTTATGGGTGTGATGGTGAGGTGTCAACATCATTTTTGCTATATAGTGGAACAAATTCTACTGACATGTAAGCAGACAGAATAATCCACTGACAGGCAGACAGAACATAATCAGTACATAATCAGGGCCCCCGATAACGTTCATACTTAGCGCGCTAAGAAGACTCAAAAACATATATCTTACCCAAGTTCTTTATGTTCCTAAGTGTGTTCCCCGAAGTGTCCCTTAGAAAGCTTCTTAACGCGCTGCCTCTTAAGTTCAACGTTACAAAGGCGCTGTCCCAAGGGAAGGTGCTGAATTTGTTGTCATCGATTGCTCAGGAATCGATTTTTCACTTCACGAAAAGGTGCATTATGTGTTAAGAAAGACAACACGTTCTATGTAAATGAAACATTCCTCAAATTATTCCAGTAACATTTATTTTAGCATAGTTTAAGCTATCAATAAAATATAGACTTATTAATTCAATAATCAAATTGTCAGTAATGTGTTCATACGATATGTTGTGAATGGTAGACGAACCGGGTATCCCTCGCTAATCATTCACCCTCCTCTCCCGTTGTGCCACCTGTCCCGCTACTTGACGTGGGTTTAACAACTTCTAAAAATTATGTAATACACTTTTATATCAATGGTAAGGTACTTTACAATCAGAATTGATTGGCAAGCAGCTTCAGTTACTTCTGTTTAATGTGGTTTTGATTGCCATTGGTTAATGTTTACAATAAAAAGCAACCTATCTACAATAAACAGAGAGAGAGAGTTAGATAAAGAATAGGGTGGGGAAGCAACGTAAAAAAAGGGCACCAAGCTTCTCGTCAGAGGAACTTGAAGTTTTGCTGGACGAGGTGAGCTTGCACAAGGTGACACTGTTTTCCAGCTTTCGGAATAACTTGTGCAACAGCAAAAAAAAGAGCTATGGAGCGACATAGCAAGGCTGCCTCCGGATCAGGCACACCGAGGTCCTGGCAGGACGTCAGAAAAAATCTCAAAGGGCTTAAGTTTTGCCAAATTAAAAACAATTGACATGGACTAAACGGCTCAGCGGCCGGCGCCATCTTTGATTCAATACAAGGACACGTTGGATCGCTGCCATAGTTGGTCGCTTACTGGACACCACCATGCTTACCCATTTATAGATCTTAGCCATTTAGAGACAAATTGTTTGCCAGACTTTAACTATCAAAAGTGATTGCCAATTTAAACGCTTTAATGACATTACAAAATAGCCTTGGCTAATTATCACATATTAGTTCTGATACCAAATAAAGTCAATTTCATAAATAGGCCTGTATCCATTGCGAACATATTTTATTAACGAACAATCATTGTTCTGTGCAAATCCCTAGCACACGTTATATTTTACCTGATATAAGTGTCCGCATTTACCTGATATAAGTGTCAAAACAGTGTCAACATACCATAGTTTATCTAGTACTGCGCTGCACTGATTTCTAAAGACTGCTGCACAGTGCACATTCAAATGAACCTTTAAAAGCAAATTTTCCATGCCAATTCTATAACATTTACTACTTCTACTGTTGTACATTTTCCAGACCACTGCTCAGTTCATAGCGTTTTATTATTATTATTATTATTACTATTATTATTATTACTATTGTCATTACTATTTTAAAATTCTTATATTGTTGTATTTCTTGTTTTTAAGCCCACTGCATAGAATCGCCGAGCCATGTCAAAAAGAATTTCTCTGCATAGGATGATGTATGTTATTCAATGCATATGATAAATAAACCACTTTGACTTTGACTTTGACTTTGAGAGTGGCGTCAACTAGCGACTTGAGCTCAAACAACGCTAAGAGAGAGCTTAAGAATGGTCCAGACCAACTACGAAAGTATGACTTACACAAGATATACTTAGCGTACGAACATGTCAGGAACTGTGCCATGAGGTTAAGAGAGAGGTTAAGGAATAGGTTAAGAACAACTTAGCGATAAGAACGTTTTGGGGAACTAGGCCCTGGTCTGTCCAAAGATACATACTAGGAAACAGATCAGGGCTCGGTTCCCCAAAACGTTCTTATCGCTAAGTTGTTCTTAACCTATTCCTTAACCTCTCTCTAAACCTCATGGCACGGTTCCCGAAACGTTCGTATGCTAAGTATATCTTCTGTAAGTCACACTTTCGTAAGGTTGGTCTGGACCATTCGTAAGCTCTCTCTTAGCGTTGTTTGAGCTCAAGCCGCTAGTCGCCGCCACTACAACAATGATTTTCTGGACATTTTATAACTATAATAAAATATGTTCGCACCGGATACAGGCCTATTTAGGAAATTGACTTTATTTGGTATTAGAACTAATATGTGGTAATTAGCCTAGGCTATTTCGTAATGTAAATAAAGCGTTTAAATTGTCAATCACTTTTGATAATTAAAGTCTGGCAAACAAGTTGGCTCTAAATGGCTAAGATCTAGAAAGTGGTAAGCATGGTGGTGTCCAGTAAGCGACCAACTATGGCAGTGATCTAACGTGTCCTTCTATTGAATCAAAGACGACTCAGAGTCCGCGGCCATGTCAATTGTTTTATTCTGCAAAACTTTTGACATTTTGCCTGACGTGGCTATATTAAAAAAATGTCGCCTCCCAAGACAAGTCATTATGAAGCTGCTGGACCTTCTCAGACCTGCGCTTGCCAGGCTAACGTGGCGGAATTTTGCTTTAAGCCCTGAAGTCCAGCTGCTTGCAGCACTAAGTTTTTTTGCTCGAGCTTCATCGAGGTCGTGGGAGAAAGAGCCTACAATGTTGCACACGTTCGCACACGCAACGTTGTTGAGTGTGCAATTGGAATCTGGAAGCTGCGCTTTCGGTGCCTGCACAAGTCGGCAGGAGGACTGCGCATGAAGCCTCTCAACTCTAGCGCAGTTACGGTGGCAACGGCCATACTCCATAACATGGCTGTGCGAGGAGGCGCAACTATTCCGGGGGGGGGGGTGGAAGTGGATGAGGAGGAAGATGGAGAGGGAGAAGTTGAGGTCCTCCATCCTCCACAGAGGGCTGCCCTGCACGCTGCAGGGGTTGAGTCAAGGCAGCTTTTGATTGCAAATGTTTTTGATTGATTTATATTTTCTTTTTGGAATAACTTGCTGAGCTATCATTAGCCGTCATCCATGATTGAATGGACTTTTCTT
>JACXGM010000242.1:14180-26661 GCA_016801145.1 Umbra pygmaea
GGACTGGCCACCCCCTTGAGTCTGGCCTCTCTCTAGGTTTCTTCCTAGGTCCCTCCTACTAGGGAGTTTTTCCTAGCCACTGTGCATCACTTGTGTTGCTTGCTTTTGGGGGTCTCGGGCCGGGTGTCTGTCAAAGCACTTTGTGACAACTGCTGTTGTAAAAAGGGCTTTATAAAATAAATTTGATTGATTGATTTGTATACCTTAATAATAGGCAGGTTGTAATGAGGCAACCACTAGAGACAGTAAACAAAACTACATACTTGGTTACCAAGCTGGCAGCTTTGAAGAGTGTTTGTTGAGTCCTGGTTAGACTATGTGTGTGTTTGTTTGCTGTAGTAAATAGAGAGAATGGGAGAAGGACGTTTGTGTGAGGTGAACCTGGTCACCACAGATCTAAATCTTCTCAGCTGTTGCTACTGTCATATGCTGCACTGTATCTTAATGTGGCAGATTATGTTTGGCACATTGTATGGGTCACTTCTTATATCATAACAAGGTAATAACATGTGTAATCAAGTGATGACTGATTAACAGTAATGTACTGTTAATGCTAAATGCCCTAATATGTGTTGATACTACAGCAATGCAAAATGTAGGCTCTTAACCTTGCAGTTTTGCAAATATCATCTAAAACTTGATTTCTTAATTTCTTTGCACAAAACTCTCCAGAAAATGCCATTTAATGGTTTATTTTTCCAAAACATAAAAAAGTGTCTCGGACCCACGTAGGGAGAGCCCCCCCACTTAACAAACCCCAATTTAACCCCTGATTGCAACCCTCTAGTCTGAGAATTGTTTAGACCTGGAACACCTATTTAGATCTGGGAAACCAGGTGAGTCCAAATAATGTTGAAGTAGAACAGAAAATCAGCAGGCTCCGGACCCCGTAGGGTTAGAGTTGAAGACCCCTAGAGAGCACATAGAATGTGCACTGATCTGTATTTTTGAAAATGTTAAATTTAATTAATTTAAAATGCAAGATACAGTATCTACCTCATTGTTACTGTTCATGTAGTGCAGAATATGTACTGAGGTATTTTACAGTTCAGTTTGCTAATGATCCATAATGGCTCCAGAAACATATTTTTATGCAAACAAACTTCTATTTTTTCCTCAAATCTCTTTTTAAATTACTAGATCAAATATTGCACAAGTTACTGCCAGGTTGACAAGTAAAAAGAACGTAGCCTGGTTGCAGTACCATTAGCCACCTTTTGCACTGTGAACTGGTTGTATCTGGTCAAAATAAAAGTTCTCATTACTGGAAAAAGTGCAGCATATTATGGAGGACCAAGTCTGCCGAAATAATAAATAAATAAATAAATATATGCATCAATAAAAATATCTATACGTAAAAATATACATAAAAATGTAAAAATATAAAATTATACATTTATTTATTTATTTATTTCAATATTTATTTATTTCCATATTCTTTTATTTCCTTATGTATATATTTCCTATTTCTGTATTTCCATATCTATGAACTAATGAGGGGGCGGGACTTAATCGTTTGGGCATAGCAATCAAGCCAAGACATGAATATGACACGGTGTCGGTTTGTAGGATACAAGATTCTTTCACCAACCCCAAAAAGAGACGCAATGTCACAAGCAGACAATCCTGCTTACGAATAACATTCCACAGCATCCATTGGCAACAGGGGCCGTGGCAGGGTATGGCTTGGTTAGGCTACATCCCCACCAAGAATCGTGTTAGCCCTACCATGGAATATCAACTGTGCTGACTTAGTTGCATTTTTTGTGGCTTTAGAGTCACCTGTTGTGCTCCGTTAATTAACTACCATAGCTTGTTCTTTCCCTCCATCAATCTTATGTGTGTGTGTTTGTGAGTGTTCACGACAACGGAACATTGCACTTGCAGTTCTATTATTTGATATAATGGGTAGGCTAAAACGTAGGATAGACTGGAACTGGTATCCGATCCTATTAACGCTTAGCCTGGAAAAATCCAGACTTAAATACGGAGGATATATGAAAATGACATAACTCGTGGGGCGGCACCAAGCGTGCATTTGAAAATCTCAAGGTACGCAAATGGATAACACTTCGACCAATCACCAGTGGGTTTTTCGCTAAGCCCCTATGGCGGAGCTAACTGGTAGATAAAACTCTTACGGTATCAGGTAGCAAAACAGCAAAAACGTCCTTTTATAAAAAAGGATTGATTCGAGCGCCATCTTCTGTTCCTCTTTTAGACAAAAAGCCAAGTCTAACATCGTTCATTGTAGTGGCCAAAGTCATTTTAAACAACTGGT
Organism: Umbra pygmaea; assembly: GCA_016801145.1. Lineage (NCBI taxonomy): Eukaryota > Metazoa > Chordata > Actinopteri > Esociformes > Umbridae > Umbra > Umbra pygmaea. The sequence continues at coordinate 16,462 of JACXGM010000242.1, forward strand.
GTTAATCCATAGCGATCTTACAATGTTTACTAATGACTTCGAGGTCACAGAGCTGTCGTGTCGTCATCTGTTTAACACGCCTCTGGCACCCCTATATCAGATACACCAATGTGATTGGTGCAGCTCGGCTACAAGGGCATAGTTAATGAGCAGAATTACTCTGTGCCAGAGTAACTTGCTGAGCAAATTCAAATTGTGCTCTCGCGAGAAATCTGGATTTCCCGGGTACACATTTCTAAGAATTTTCTTAGAATTTTCTTACTAGGAGCTACTCTTTGCATTAAGATTATTTATGAATACGGGCCCAGGCGTGTTTGTACCTTGTCACATTGCTATTATGATTGCGGATTTGCCAAGCAAGAAGGAGAGATTTTAAGGCAAAGAAACTAATCTGCTCATGTATGAAGTGAAAGCGCAAAAGCAGATCATATATGGCACAAACTAGGTGCACGGGAACCTATTTTTGACCAGGGGTGCTGAGTAACAAAATAGTGGATGTCTGACAATTGGATTTTGACAGCTAAACATGTTATTTTAGCGCAGTATATTGTGGGAGTGAGAGGTTTTACAAAAGTCCTGAGTAGCCACAAATTCCAATGTTCCACAATGATGCGACAGCACTCGCTACTCCAACTCCACTGGGCGCACCTCAAACCCACAGAAGTGCACTTGACATCATTATCCTATTTCAATAACATCTACAGATGAAATCTTGCTAATTTTAGCAACAATACTATGCCAGAAGAAAAAAATGTTGTATCCTTTTCTGCAACATATTATTTTCTACAACTAATGTTCCAGTCAACTAGCCTCAGCCTTCTTGCTTCTCAGTGAGCCACGTCACTTAACTCACTTTCACTTTGACCTCTATAGCAGCTATAACTGTACATTTTTAGTAGGCTATATTAAAACGTATCCATAACCCTTTTTTGCCATTTGCCTCATTATTTGATATACAAAAATATTAATAATGTCAGACAACAAATTGGTAATTATAAATAAAAAACTAAGTGGGTGCGACAGCACCCTTAGCACTCCCCTTCCCGTGCCCATGGCATGAGCACTATGCCACCAGATGTCCACTGTGCATGCTGTGCACAAGCCTAGAGGTGCATTTCACTGATGCGCTGTTAAAATAACACTAGAATGCTGCGTTATTGACTTTAGATCAGGGTTTGTTGGTCAATGGTGTGATCACTTTCCGATGCGTCAAGATGGCACAAAGCCAACTTTGCTTTTTCCAAGCACAAAGCCAACTCTACACTGTCCTTCTGTTGTGATGGCCTAGGACCTCAATACATTGCAGATATGCACATTGAATATAAACCCAACGGACCACTCAGATCATCAGGATTACATCAGCTAGAGATAACAAGGATTCACTCAAAACGAGAATCTGCTTTTAGCTACTATGCCAGCCGCAGCAACCAGCTCCCAGAGGAGATCAGATGTGCTCCAACAGCAGTCACCTTTAAATCCAGACTCAAAACACATCTGTTTAGCTATGCATTTACTGAATAAACACTGTCCGAACTCATTGCACTTTATTTTATATGGCTCTTCAGTCTCTTATTTCTAAAACTGTACTATTTTCTAATTGTTTTTCATTTTCATTTCTTTAATTTTATCTTTAATCTGTTTTACATTTTTATGCTTTCCTGTTAATGTAAAGCACCATGAATTGCCATTGTGTATGAAATGTGCATTATAAATAATCTTGCGTTGCCTTGCCTTGACATATTTCTGTTCACCTTCTTGGGCGGCTCTTCGAAGACCATAGATAGCCACTGCCAGAGAAGGGCTGTTTCTGAAAACATGCACACACATGCGGAACTCTGCTACATCCTTGTTCAGGTTGTTATGCTTGTGCCAGAGGGATCTTAAAGCGGTTTCATAGTATAGCATATGCAAACGTTACCATAGATGATTTATGTCATATACACATTTGTTCTTTTTCAATATATCAGAGAAAAGACGATAATATATTTCAGTTTCTTTTGCATCCACTGGGGTGCTTCTGTATCCGTCTAAACATGAGGTACCACAACTCCCAGAATTCCAAGCGAATTTAGTGCCCGTCCCCGTTTAAATGCACCGACACACAGAACATGGGCAATTCAACAGCACACCTCTGGAGAGCTTGACGCTAAAAAGTTATACATATTTGTTTTTGAAATTGTAGTCTCTATTTATCTATTTAGTTTCTATTTATCATGCCCATTTGCTGTTCTGTACCTGGTTGCAGAAATTACAAGCAAGCCCAAAAATAAGGAGTTATCTTTCACACTTTACACTATAAAAAGGTTAGGGTCTGCAGTCGGCATTTTAGGTAGGAAGATTATGAAAGGGATCTACGTGTTCAATTAACCGGCACTACACCCCGAAAGCGGCTGGAAAGCAATGCGATCCCATCCATTTTTTATTTTATCTAGAAAAAATAGCCTATATATAGTTAGGTATAGTAATTGACCCACTCCACTAGCTACTAGATACAGCTGGCACACTACACATACAGTACAATAACATTACCACAGACGCTATCGCCCTCATTTATCAAACATGCATAGAAACCAGTGTAGATCTGAGCGCAGAAATCATCTTATGACGAGACTCGTGTGATTTACAAAACTTTCGTATCACTCCAATTCCAGCGTACGAATGAACGGCTGTTGATAAATCAGACGGTTGAAAACCATCGTAATTTAAATAACACGCCCACAAATATGCATTGATTAGAGGCCTCGCCCTTAGAATTTACGACATGGATAAGCAAAATCCGGCAAAGAAAAGGATTTTCTCTGAGATAAAATAAAGAGGCTCAGGTCTCAGGTGCAGGCCAACCGCTTGGTTTAATTTCGAAGCTTATAATCAGGCGTTGATTGTTCAAGTAAAATCATGTGTTGACTGAGGTTACTGCTATAGTCATTGAAAGCGATTAACGAGAACCTGAAGTCTATTTCAAATAAATGAATTATTTTCACTAAACATTCCACGTTGTATTTTTTAAGTAGCTTTCTTACCCAATATAGCACTTACTATATTAGAAGCTCAAAATAAGATCCTGTCTCTTTCGTAGAGCTGGCTGATGTGGCCTCTGATCTTCATTGAATGGCACGTTCTCCAGCACAATGGCACGGAGAACCCCGCATGCCATAACTATGTTACAAGCCTGCTCTGGTGCGTATAGCAGTCCCCCACCCCACTCCGCTTACACAAGACAGAGCCACCTGCCCTAGAGCAAACCTATACATCACTCTGTGGTTCGTGTGCTTGTGTGCGCACTATTGAACCGGCATTCCTGCTTGTTTTGGATTTGCAAACGGATTTGCAAGTGGTGTTATAAGGTACTCAGTCAGGGCATAACCGTTTTCACCAAGAGGAATCACATCCAACCGTTTCACCAAAGACCTACGTAGAACTATTATAATAATTGTATGAGGTCGTAACTCACTAAGGACATGTCTGGTAACACCAGTTGCTGGTAACACAAATGCTACTAACCAAGGATTTGCAGATGAGGATTTTTACGAATTGCTTTTACATTCTGAGTGACATCCAACCATACATGTTTGCGCCCGAGTACACCGAAGGACATTTACAACAAATGGAGTTTGATCTTCAGGTTTTTGGCAGCATCTTCTACAGATAATCCAGTTGAAACGCGGTTAGATTATAATTGCCTAAGTGCTTCTGAGGGTAATGTCGATCCATGACTACTTAAGAAGAAACCATTTACTGGGATTGTGGACAAGCTTTACTTTTAAGGGTTGAAACTAAAATGACTGACAACCGCATATGCGTCACTGAACACAAACATTTTCCAGGACACATGGACAGAGAGAGCCTAGAAATCTAGACGCACACTAGCGGCAGCAAATATAATTTGCAGCTAGGGTCAGTCTAGCAACTCTGCATTGACTTGCGAACTGGAAAAACCAGTGATTGGTCAGGCCTATCACAACGTGTATAGAGTCAATGGGCGGGCTTAACGTAATTACGGAAAAACAAAGAAATGGTTGCTGCTGCTGGCGAACAGAACAGTCTTTTGAATCGGCTTTGGCCGAAAAGAATAACAAAGAACAGCACCCAAGTCTTTCTTACAAAAAGGAAGATTTGTTCTGAGTTTTGCCGACCGAACTCTTCCTTGCTCTGGTTGGTTGTAGCGCTATCCTATTGCGTGCATACGGAATTTGAAAGACAACTGTTTATTCCACCCCTTGGATTCAGCAATGCCAATGGTGAGTTCTCAGACCCAAAATCTTGATGTGGGTCTTGCTTGCAAGGCTAGGACAGAGATGTAGCAAGAGGACAATTAACAAATGAGTAAGTTTATTAAACCTATTTTCTGTACCTTGATAATCGAGCACACATCGGCCCTCATTTATGAAACGTGCGTACGACGTGCGTACGACCTTTTTTTACAAAGTCTCACAGCTGGCAGGTAGAAATTCCACCACTGCATTACTAAAAAGAGACTAAAAAACAATTTTCATAGACTAAATATCATCAAGTTTTGTCGCCTAAATAGTCATGGATAATTCTGACTAAAATAAGACTAAAATGCTCAGAGTTTTAGTCGACTGAAAATTGACTAGACTAAAAAGAGTATGAACGTGACTAAAACTAATAAAAACTAAAATGACAGCTTGACACAAAGACTAGACTAAAACTAAAATTAAAACAGGCCGCCAAAACCAACACTAGATCATAGTCATTTTCCCAGTAGATGTAACTCCCCACTGGCGGTTAGCTCTAAGCCCTGAGTGGCATTAACAAAAGAGGACTACCACACCCGGAAGCTCTCAGGCTGATCCAGTGGCGTAGCTAGTGGGGGTGCTAAAAAGATTCGCTGGCAACACTATATAATGCCGTCAACACAATGGCCCTCATTTATGAAACGTGCGTATGACCTAAAACAGGCGTACCATGGGCGTACGCCGATTCCTACGCAAGGCAAGGGATTTATCCAGCCGCGGTCGGTGGATCTTAATTGGGGAGGACGGGCTCATATTACGCTCAGAACCGGAGTGAATGGAATGTGTGCAAATCAAAAAAACAATTGGTTTTGTTCGTTGCGCACCATTCCATTTACTCCGGTTCCGAGCGTAATACGAGCCCGTCCTCCCCAATTAAGATCCACCGACCGCGGCTGGATTTATCAATTTGAACGTGATCGTAGGCTGCGATAAAATCTCACGTCTGGTCTGAATTTGTGTATGCAAATTCTCTAGTGTGACTAGCGGTGTTCATGGTATAACCACCCGGTTCAGTGATTTGTTGAACCAGCAATCATTGATGAATGTGTCTGCATCGCAACTACCCCATATTGCAAATTACATTTCAGAATTATGAATTAATTATATACAGCACATTGCTATTAAGTAGTTAATTTTTTTCCCTTTCACTTCAGGGTGGCCTAGAACATGAGGGCAGAAATTAGGCAAAAAACAATTTCAATCAATAATATATATATTATTTAAACAAGCGCTTTGGCAGTCCTGTAGTCAAAGCGATGACAGATCAGGAGGACCTTAATGCATGATCTCTACATTGGGTATCGTCGTAAGATGATTTCTGCGCTCAAATCTACACTGGTTTCTACGCACGTTTGATAAATGAGTGCCAATTGCCAGTTCTACTAACTACTCTCCCCAAAACCGGTTTTGCTATTTGCATTCGCACTGGTCAAGTGGCCATAGGAACTGGTAGGAGGGATAAGGGAGTGACGCAAGCACCGCAACAGGCTTTTATAGCATCGTCACTAGACTTTAGTGTAGCGTTACATACAACATTTCACAGTTTAATGTTTGTAACACTGGGTATATGATTGGAGATAAGTGTGTAAATCATCTTATGTATGCGGATGATCTGGTTGTTTTCAGCCCAAGTAGTGCCGGGTTCCTTCCGCGGCTTGCTGTTTGTTTGTTCAGATTACGAGGCTGAAAACGACATCCAATACAATTTTATAAAAAGAATGTTGTGTTGATAATGTCCTAATAACAGTGTTCGAACTGCAGCGCTTAAAAACTAGGCTGGAGTCATAGGAATTGAGTAGCTACTTAACACAGAAACACAAAAGACGAAGGCTCCAGCATAATATGTAGCATTATACGCAACAGACAAACGAAGCGACCGGCATAATTTATAAATTGGACCAATCAACCTGGACCTAGGGAAAGGGAAAATGGAAAGACCCTGCTCTGGAGTAGGAGCTAAAAAGGTAATAGGAACTAAATAAACCCGCATTTCTTCTACCGGAAAACACGAGGAAAAAAGGCTTATAGGAACGTTATGTTCTAGGAACTGCAAAAATCCCTGCGGTTGGAAAGCGGCTAATGTCTTTCGTTTTCTCTTCAGAATAAAAACGCTTGTTTGAATTCATTACAATAATCAATGTGAAGTGATTACAAAGCTAGTGAATTGTAACCAAATGTAATTGTATTGTGTGTAAAGAAACAAGAAGTATGTAATGTAATCCAACATGTTTTAATAACAACTTTTCAATAAAAACAATAACAAATACGTTGTACACAGAATTTGATTTCATATTTGATTTCATATTATGTTGATTTGAATGTGAAAACACGATTGCAATTGAAAAACATTCACTAGTGACTGTTATATCCAACAATAGACTAATTTTCAGCAACACATGGACATGAACCCACTACCTATCTATGCAATGAATTATGAATAATCAGAGTTTGTGTTGTCGGCATTATATAGTATTGCCAGGCGAACATATTAGCCCCCCGACTAGCTACGCCTATGGGCTGATCATCAAAATTTGTAAGCCCTGTAGATACTAACTCTCTGCAGGCTAGATAATTAGCAAATTCTATCATGCCAGTGGCTGAAGTGATAGGAGAGTCCTTTGTGTTATTACTAGGACAGTGATCTGGATTACTCATAAGTGATCAATGATATGAATAGAAAGAATAGAAAATGATTCATTATGGTAACAAGTTAGTTATAAACTCCCATGACCTGGGGGCCTGATTTATAAAACTTTGCGGTGGATTTGCGTCGGAAGTGGCGTACGGACGAAGTGTAGGACGTGCGTACGCAAAGAAATATTCAGATGTATAAAACTGTGCGCACACACGTCCTACGCCGTTTTCCCTTTATAATTCACAATCAACTCTAAATGTGGCGCAGCTTTTGCAGCTGTATGTCACGCCCATAATTGCCCATAAATAGTCAGTGAAACGCCTCAAAGTTAATATTCATTGTTTGAGAAATCATGGCAAACAGAGGGAGGAAAAAGAAACTTCACTCAAGGTGAAGTAGAAAATATTTTTGGCGAGGTGGAAAAGAGGAGGAAAATGTTGTTTGAAGGGCACAGTGTGCCTATTACCAATGCCGAAAAGGCGTTGGAGTAGCAAAAGGTTGCAGACGCTGTAAGAAAGTCGGACCGTGGCCCAAATGAAAAGTGGGCAGATATCAGTCGATGTCAAAGCGCTTCATCGCGAAAGTGTGTCTGCCACGGGTGGGGGAAAATTGGTTATATTACAGAAACATGTCTGCATCACAAATTATTTTGACATTCGATTAATGAAAGCATGTTCATTTACAGTCATTGCCATTATGGCAATAGCACCGATTACATTTGGGAAACCGGACATAGCTGCAAAATGTGCTTTTTTGTTTGCCTGTTCACTCGCCGTGTACGGAAACTTCATGTAATTATGCGACAAGCTTATTAAACCGACTAACATGCCTGGCATAACCCGGCAAAGGGTTGGCTGAGATATCCTGACCTGTCAGTCAAATCCATCTGGAAAGTGCCAGTCGCCAGAAATCCTGTTATTAGTGTTATGAAAGGTGCCAATAAATAATATGCATTAGGCTATTATTATTAGTATTATTTTCTAACAGTGCAAGATCAACTATTGTACGTCATTAAGCATTGTAATGGCATGGCTTTTTATAACCATCCATTTGATGGCATCTGATAATCAATAATACAGATGTTGGTATTAATCTAATTGTAAATGGAAAATAGTTCTGCATAAATGGAATGTCTTGCACCTTTCAAAATGGTTAAGACATGCGTCACGATGGAACACATTTAAAAATAAAACGAACTAAATGCATATAAATGAACACTATGTTTCTGTATCTGATTTCGATATGTATACTATGAAAACAATATTCCCCAATGGACAACAAAGACTATCTATCATCATCTATTTATCTATCTATCTGCACCACAAGACATCGACAAGAACTTTAGTTTTAAACATGATTTTGTTCTGTTTACCGTATTATTTATGAGGATGAATTACATAACATGCCAATATAATTAGCCTACATAATATATTTGAGTGTTCTTTTTGCAAATATTTGCAATATGTGCCTCATTTGCATTTACGTTACAATCTTGTTTTATATTGTTTGTATTTCTCTGCAGACTGTTAATTGTAAGCATGGCTTTGTGACAACTACATATTATTAATGAGGGCAGTATTTCGATCTCGGTTACACAACGCTCTGCAGTTTCAGACGGATATACAGTAGTCTACGTGTTTCATCCATCTGCCGACGGTGTCGCCATTTCTCATTTCACCCGTTTTTGTGCGTACGCCTGTGTCAGAGTTGCCGTGAAGGACCGCACATTTTCCCGTCATGTTTGCTTTTTATAAATCCCAATTATTGCGTAGAGAGCTGCGTACATCTTCTTTTGTGCGTAAGCCACGTTTATAAATGAGGCCCCAGGTCATTTAGGTTTTATTTATCTCAAAATGGCTAAACACAAACTCAATTAGTTGGTAAAGCACAACAATTACTGCAGTACATATGTCCTAGGATTTGACCAAAAAAAGTAAACAATAATTGGAAAAGTAAAACAATGTATTTTTTTATTTACTTTATTGGCTTATATTAGGCAAAGGAAATGATGAACATTTAACTATCCTCATTTCCTTAATACATTTTGGAAATCCTGAGATTCCATAGAAATCACATATTTAGCAAATGTCCACAGTATAATAACTGAATAATAACTGAATAACGGTGTCAGTGCTCAATAGTTTTATTTTCAACCCATATAAACTGTTCTTTCGATTGGTGAAAACAGACAACCATTCTAATATTATTGGTCAAAAAGAAGACACCGTTATTAAAGGCTTTGTGTTGAATGAGCAGTGCGAAAAGAATCGCCGACTCATCGACACATGGTTGGATGAACCATATGCGCACCCCTCACCATTCTGCATTTGTCCAAGGGGTTTTGGAGCTGCTGACAAGGCAGGATCAGTGGGAATTAGGAGGTACAAAACATCAACAAAATATTAAATAAATAAAAAGAAAGAGAGCATGTGTGACCATTTGTTCATGACTGACTCCTTGATGACTCCTTGGATGAGCGAGTAAACCATTATCTGTATCTGTTCAACTAACTAAATATCTGTATCCGTATCTGTAATGGGCATGGCCTAAAATGGAAGTGGGCGTGGTTTAACCCAGATGTTTAAATTTAAGCCTGAAATTGTTATGGGTTGATCAGAAGTTGTTATATTTAGTAAAAAATATTTACAGAACAGCCTCAGAATTGGGCTTCAGAGCAAGTTTTTTTTACAAGGGTAAAAAACTTGGGTAATGTTTGTCAACCTGTGCATTCAGTGCACTAGTACTCATTATGCCTATATAGTTCAGTTATGTTTTGTTAGCCCTTTCTGAGGTATTGTTTGACTTATGCCAACTTACTGAGCCTTTTTTGTATACTGTTCTCATTCGAGTTCCAAGTCTTTACATTTCCTATGTTATGCTGCAGTATTTTTTGCAGCCCTAAATCACATTAAATACGTTCTGAGGGAACTATTTTGTAATACTGAAATATGTGAAATATGAACGTATGAGAGGGTCAATTACATTTGTAGGGAACTAAATTGAACACTCGAATGACATTCAATATGAACATTAGAAGATCATGACGTAGCATGTAAATAGCATCGTTTTTGCTAGGGCGGAGGTCGGGGATGGTGGACGGGCGTATAAATCCGCGACTTGCATGCCAGTGTTTGCGAGTTCAAATCCAGACCGGCACATTGTGTGTTTTGTTGTTCGTCATGCAGACACGCGATTGTTGGTTTTTGTAATGTTAACCCTAACCCTAATTCTAACCTTAACCTCAGTAACGTCATATCTAACCTTAACCGTTAGTATCCTCCTACCTAACCTTAAATGTGAATGTTGCAG
>JACXGM010000242.1:26761-54682 GCA_016801145.1 Umbra pygmaea
GAATGTATGGAATGTTCTCGCATAAATCCGCTAAACGAAATGTACCGGAGCAACGTAATTCAAGTACAAATATAGCCTAATAACAAAACGTGCAGTTCAAACGTAAAAACACCCTAAATAGGTTGGCATAGAACGTAATTTAGGTTTTCAAAATAGTTTCCTGAGAACGTAATTTGGGAGAAATTCTGAGATTTACGGTAGATTTTTTGACTTAGCCTTAGCATTGCAATTTTGTATTGTTTGCCTCTGTAGTTTGGATATATTGGTTTTGACCCTTGCCTGCCTTTTTGACCCTGTTTGTCTTACAAAAATACACAATAAACCTACAAACGCTCCATGTTTGGAACCTGCAACCTCTCTTGAACTCTATCATTACAAACACTAGGCTATACATTATAATATTTAATGTCTAAATTAAGCCTATGTGTTGAAAGCTTTCATTTGTAAAATCTATGTTTATTTTTTTTATTTAATTGAGAAAAACATTTGCTGATGCGAGTAGATGTACTAAAATAATTCTGTAATCCAATATAAATTTCCAAACAACCTCAATGATTATACAACTACTTAGAACAATTAAAAGAAACTCTGCACAGGCTGAAAGCTCCATTATTGACTTAGAAGCTTCTAATAAAACAGAAAAAAGCTAATTTAAGATGATGCTGTAGCTGCTATATCTATGGCTACAGACAGTCAAAGATAAATATTTCCTTGCTCAACTGAAAATTGTTGACACACATGTTGCTAAATCACATTAATATTTTTTAACCAGCAAAGCAGTTTATGAATACATCAAATGAAGGCAATTCTCTAGGGAGCATTTCCAACAGACATATCATTATGACAAACCTTAACATTTACAGACAAAGCTTTTTAAATACATTGTTTTTATAATGAAAGCCTACCTTCCTTGGCATCAGTTGGACATTTCATAACATATTTCCTAACATTTCCTACCCTATATCTACAACCATGCTGACTGGGCTGACAGCGCCCACTGTGCCCAGACCCCACTGTGAAATTGCTGTACTTGCCAGCTTTCTATTAGCCTGTCATCTTTATATAGCTACATTAGAAGCAGACTTAAAGGCTCTGGAACTTGAAAAAGGAGCTGCTGCTGCCATCGCAAAGGCTGAAGCTTTAGAGGCTGCATTTGGAACCAAATGTGAGGACATCTGCAGCATCAGGGGCAGTGTCCCACCACAGATAATTAGGCATCAAACAGAGATGTACCTGGAACGTCATGCTCAGGTCAGTTTCCACATTAATAATAATAATAATAATAATGCATTTTATTAAATGGCGCCTTATATACCATATATGCAAGCGCATCTATGTTTATCTCATTATAATGAAATAGTATGTCATTATAACATGATAGTTATGTTATTATAATGAGATAACTATCTCGTTATAGTGAGATTAACATGGTGGTCTTTTTCACTGATAAGCAAAGCTTACTATGTGTCTGCCATGATTGTTGGATGTGTATGGCCAAGTTATTTACAGTTTTTATGCAGTAGAATTTATATTGCAAGCTACAAAAATCATGTAAAGTTCACCTGTAGTTACTGGACCTTGGAGCAGAAACTCAAGACACATAACAAAATCTAAACAAATACTATAATATCACAAAAGATGCACTGTCTGAAGATCACTACAGATGCAGTCACAAACTTATATCAATGAAAGCTTAAATATGGTTGAATAGCTTAATTGCAATGGTGGTTTTACATTTTTTTTATAATTGTTTCCTTAGAAAATATTATCTGTTAAATCATATAATGCATGACTTGTTTATCAAACAATTCAAATTACTTCCAACCCATCTTAAACTTCCCTGCTATCCATGTACAAGACTGTTCATAAAATAAAAAGCTTCAAATGGAGTAATATTAGCGTAACCCTTCAAGCTCAAGCTGAAATTGAGAACTGTAATCAGAGCATGTCTAAAACATAGATTAATAATATCAGTGGGGGATTTTTCAATTTAGAAAATCAACCAGACCCAGCTCCTCAGACACAACTCCAAGTGCCAGTAATATTAGGCACATTTCACTTGCTTTTTTGTTACTTTTATAATTAATTCTACTGTATCTGCCAACATCTGACAATCATGACATATGCATAGTAGGCTTTGCATATAAATGAAAGAGACCATTAATGATATACTCCAAGGCGGGTCCGTTAATGACAATGTGTATTTATTGTAAAAGTGGTAACAGAGGTATCAAGGGGATATTCTCAGACTTGGCAAACAAACAGACTAGGACTAGGCAAAAGGGTAAACCGGAGGCGGTCAAGGCACAGAGCTGGTTTTCACACAGGCTAAGATCAATACACGTTGCAGGCTTTCAGACAAGCTTGGGTCGATACTCGTAGCAGGCTTTCAGAAAGGCTTGGGTCAAAACAGACTTGGCACAGAAAAAGTTAAAAAGGCACAGAGGGTAATCCAAAAGTCAGAATACACGGGATACAGAAAAAGGGTCTTCACCAGGATATCAAATATTTAGAATGTATATAATGCTCAGCAAGAAGACCGAATGTACTTACAATACCCCGCGAGGCGGCTATGGTGTGTAGCAAAGATGGGGACTCGAGTTTGAGACTCGGACTCGAGTCGCACTTAAGTCACACACTCAGTGATTTCAGACATGACTTGAGACTCGTCCTCAAAAGACTTTAGACTCGACTCGGACTCGAGATGCGTGACTCGTGAACAATATTTATTTTAAGGAATCATCTGATAAGCTGAATGTTATTTCCCTCTCCGCGTTATAACCTACCTACGTAACCTACGTAATATGTGTGGGTATCTGCTGCACGCGGACACAAGTGAGAGAGGACAACACAAACATGTCAACAGCACCGGCATCTATTGTGCCATTCATCATAAGATCTGGCTTTAAAAATGTCATAAAACAAAACATAAAGGATGTTAAGATAAAGGATTATGGCTCAATCACATCTCATTTTATCAGGCACCTAAAAACGCACCCTAATAGGTTAGCAAACATCACCCTAATAGGTTAGCAAACATCTTTAGCTCAGCATTGGCCATCTAACGTTAGCTTGCTTCTTGCTTTAGCTACGTCCAAGGCAACGGTATGTTACTCCGACTGTCATTCGCTAGATATTATGAAAAGATGAATGAGCGTTTGTTTGCTTGCCAAACTTGTGGTAGTTGATGAACGTAATAATTTACGTCCCGCTGGATGCCACCGCGTTAATTATTAATGTTGGCTGCAAACAGGTTACAGGTCAATTGTTGATCATGTAACGTTACCTGTTTTATATAGTTAACGTTACACTGGACTTGAGATTCTGGGGGATGTGTTGACTTACCGTAGTTTATAAGCTGTCATTAGTTGTAGACGCAGTGCACATTACATGGTTGTGCTTTTTACCATTATTATTGCTAATAATTTTAGAGTAACTGTCTAATAATTTCTTCAGTTCTCTCAGAACCTTGTGTTTGGCAGCAATAGTGTTTTACATTTTGCTACAATTTTTTTGCAGTTTGCACTAATTGGGAGGAGGATGTTAATTATGGTACGATGATCATACTATTAGGTATAATATTTTCTGTATTAAGTTATCATGGCCCCACAGAGCCTGCACAATAGGAGGCAAGGTCTGTCATTATGATTCATCAACAGACAAGCAAATTCTTTCTTCTTTAGTACATCAATAATTGGTGTGAACTGTACTGTATGTCCATGTTATAAGACAAAATATAGTTATTCATTTAAAACTAAAGTTTTCCTGGTGTTTTTTGTCATATTGCAATAGCCTGTTTACACTGATTAAATACCAAACATATAATCAAACCTGCTACTGTATTCTAATAGATAAAGGAGTCATAATAACATACTGTATTACATTTACATGCTTTAAATTCCTTATACTGTATATAGCTATGTAGTGTTTTAAGCACCCTGGATGGAACGCAGCAGGTAATACAACACTCATAACCACGAGAGACTTGACTTGGACTCTAGGTAAAAGACTTGAGACTTGACTTGGACTCTAGCTCAGAGACTTGTCAGCATCTCTGGTGTGTAGAGGTATTTATTTAGAGTGAAGTGCAGCAGGTGATTAGAGTTCCGGTGATTGTGACCGGGCTATGGGAATGTGTTCTTGGGAATTGTAGTTCTGAGCATTACCAGGTAAGGAAGTTACCTCTTTTGGGAGGCAGAACTGGAGGATGCTACAACCATCTTCAGTGTCTCATTATAATAAAATAATATTGTTGTTATAATGAGATAAACTTTGATGTTCACCAGTAAAAAAAAAAATATTAATCACCTTACGGTACAGCACTTTGTTGTTGCAGTTTTCATGCGTGCAAATAAACAGATCAAATTTCAGGAATTTTTTCTCCTGGCTGTTCCCGGTTTTCAACGTTGATTATTGTTTTAGTTTTAACTGTTTTCTATTGTGAATTTCTATTGTGAAGTAGATAAGATAACCTGCATGGGACCCACTGATACAATACATCATAAATTTTTTAAATTCTAGGACCCTCTGCTTTTCAGGGCCCCCTGAATTGTCATCAGCTTTCCCCACTTGGAAATGAGGCGTAGTGGGCTAAGATGCTGCATTGCAGGACAGTCTATGTCATGATAGTCAGTGGTTCGAGCCGGTCTATGGGTCCTCCAGACTTCCAGAACGAGGCAGCGCAAATTGCCATAGTGCTCTCCGGGACTTGGATTAGACAAGATGAATCCTCTACCTTGCCATGTCGCTCTCCAGCGACTCCTTGTGTGCAGATCGGGCGCCTGTAAATGAAATTGCGGAAGTATAGTTGGCAATCATCCCATACATCCCATACAGGTCGCAATCATCCCATACATTATCTGATTAAAGCAAATCATCTGACCAGCAAACTTAACGTCATGCCTAATTCTTTTTGACCTTGTCTATTTGGTAACTCCACAGCAAGTGTACTGTAGGATGAATTGATTGCATGCTACTTAAAGTCCCAAACACCAAGCTGGTCCAAGTCTTACCATATTCATATTATGATGTTAGCTAACATATTGGCAAGTGTTTTTGTTTTTCATTCACCTGCATCAACACATTTTTTACCCCTATTTTTCTCCCCTCCCAGTTTGCCTTGTCTGATTACCCTTTGACCTACAATCATCAACAACTCCACAGTAAGTACAGCATAGTGAAAATGTATTACATGCTTCCTTCAAGCATGCTTTACCAAACTGTTCAAATGTGCATGATGAGAGTACACATTCATCAATTATACAACCCATATTGAATTCACACCCAGATTTCTTCTTGCCATCAAATTAATAATTGGTGGCACAGAACTGGTTTACACACTTCAAATTGATTATATTACAAATGTGTAGCCCAGTTCTGGGCCACACACTGTAAATAATTAATTTAAAATGTATGGCCCAAACCTGGGCCATGTAGCTTAAGAAAGGCCCCAGTTCTGGCCCACATACTGCGCAAATGTATGGCTGAGTTCCTACCTAGTGCCTTGGTTCAGGTGTAGGCCAGATGGTGTAATGCGACTGTGGCTGAGTCCTGGCTAGGTCCCCGGGTCAGATGTGGGGCAGATGTAAGTTGCCTTTTTGTGGCTACTGTAATGACGGGCCGGAGAGATGAGCGTCTCACCCGTTTCCTCCAAGAGCTGCACAAACAAAGGTTCAGCATCTTGGAGAGCTCCATATCCAACAACAGCACACAGTGGTGATGGAAAGTAAATTGCCCTACCTCAACAGATAACAGAACCATCAAGAAAGGGATGAGGGACCCAGGTGCACCTCATCAACCCAGCTAGAGACAAATAGGCCTGATGAGGAGTTCTATAAGAAGAACACTTTCAAAACAGGTAGGTGAGCTGTATATGGTAGATTATGAGCTAACATGTTGCTCTCAGTGAGTGTGTTCTTGTGTTTCCCTGTACTGTCATAGACATGTCCAGATTACCCAATGGGCATTATGGGCACGGGCCCAGGGGCCCATGCGCACTTGGGGCCCAATCAAAGGAAAAAAATACATTTCAGATAATGACACCATGTATAACCAGATAAAATGCATGCTGATATTGGTATTCATTTAAATAGAATTTTATAATTGGTCAAGCGCAGGTGTGGAAAGCACTGACGTAACAACCCACCCCTGTGCAGCCTTCAAATAACCCCACGCTGAAATGAGCAGACTGTGAGATCTGTCGTTTTAAGTCAAGAAAATTATTGAAAGAAGCGGTTGTACTAAACGCAAACAAAAAAGAGAAAAGGAGAGGGAGGTGTATTTATTAAGACAGGTTCCATCTATCAAAACATTATTCAAAAGTAGCCAGGCCCAGTAGGAGAATCAGGGTGAGGAATGTTTGGTATATCATGAAAAGCAAGCTAACCAGGGACCCGAGGAGGCTAGTTTTAGCAGCGCAGCACAACCTGCTAGCTGTACCGGTAGCAGCATCAGCGAGCAGTGGTTTAATCAGGTGTCTGACCCGACATTGTGGGGGGCAATCGACAAGGATGCACGTGCTGTTGTTATCGGTCGTGGACCTGCTGCCTTTCATAATAGAAAGAGCAATTATCTAGCCTCAACTCGTGATGGGGGGTTTCGATGGTAAGGTGCGCTCCCTTATTAATGATCAGCTGTGCTGTCAACTGCCAAACAGGGAAAAAGTTTCCAGAAACTGGATTGCCTATTCACCATCTACAGGTAATATCTTTTGTTTTGCCTGTATGTGTTTTTCTACCAAGAAAAAAAATACATTTGTTAGCGTTTTTTCTGACTGGAAACACCCCAAATGTGTGCGTGAGCATGAGAAAAGAACACAGCATTGTAATTGTATGTTAGCATTGCTTCAGCGATCATCTATCACTGGGAGCGGGACTGTGAATGCTAAGCTAGTGTAGCAGCTAGGTGTAGATAAACAGTGTTGGCGGGAGGTGCTCAAGCGGGATGTGGCTGTCATAAAGTTTTTAGGCTAAATGAAATATAGTATTATGACAACACAAAAAACAAGCTGCTTTCTTTTACATTTGATATTTACATTTACATTTAGGGCATTTGGCAGACACTTTTATCCAAAGCGATTTACATGTAGTACATTTGTCAATATTTGGACAGGTCATACACCAGCAATTGTAATTTGTAAGCAACCAATATTATACCAGAATACTTACAGCATCTTGTAATGTGTCTATTACCATTCAATCATCAAACAAAGTGCCTAGTGGCCTTGAATAATAAAGTGCTAAATACATAAGTGCAGAATCTTTTAGTATAAAGTAGAAAGATTAGAAAAAATAGTAAAAAAACATTTGGGAAAGAAACTTGAGTTAAGATTTTTCCAGGTTTTTGACAAGTTGACCTACACTGTTTGCATCCTTTTCCTCACAGAAAGAGGACAGAGGAGAGAGAGAGCGGCAACCCCTGGAGAGCCGAGAAGGACAGGACAGGAGAGGAGAGGAGAGAGACAGACAGGAAGGAAAGATTAATGGGTGAGTGTATGTGTTTGTGTGTGAATTGTGGAAGAATTTGTTTCATAGAACTGGATTGGTAAAGGTGAGGCACTATGTGCTTGCATATGCCAGCTAGTTGCTCACTAGAGGTGTTAACACAGGGTGAGCATCCGGACTGGCAAATTGACGCAAATGAGAAAGTGCCTTAAACCTGCATTCTATCTGAATTCCAGCTGGGGGCAATATGTCTGGTTACAAAATAGCTCGTTAGTCTATGATAATGAGAGACATAATATACTTGATTTATTACCTCAGTAAACACTTTCATAATGAGTATATAGTCTCAATCGCTAGATATAAGCCTTCTGCAGTTTATCATGATGTTCCTTTTTTGAATTATGGTCTCGTTTATTTTATAATCGCGATAAAAAAATTTTTTACAGCTTTTTCTTTTTTTTTGAAGACCATTGGAGAAGTGTATAAGCTACAGTTCAGGCCAATCTCAAAATATGCAAGACATGTCTAATTAATAATAAAATGTAGCATACTAAACATTAATCAAAAATGTCTTACCATATTTTTCTCACCTTTATTGTTTTATTCCTTTCCATACTATTAAATATTCAATGGTTTATGTGCACACCGTGCAATAGCAACAGCATAATCATTTTTTTTCAGGCTTCTTATCTGCCTGCTTATTTAATTTCTGTGACATCGGATTGGGCCTGGGCTCGGGCCTCATTTGAGCTGGTTTGGGTCAGACCTGGCTCAGTTTTCAGGCCCAATGACAACTCTGCTCTGCCTAGTTAAAGGGGTGATAGAAATCCAAGTTTACCTTGTCATAGTTGAATAATGATAGTTTGGTGGATAAAATAGACATACAGTGAACCTCAAAGTCCCATTGACACCTCTTTGCTATGCAAATCCCACAACTTTAAACTGCCTCTGTAAAACGGGCGAATCTCAAAAAGCCTCCGCCTTATTTGGGTCTGGTCTGTAACTTGTTCACACCCCAAATTTTACATACAGACCAGCCCACTCACTGGTGTTCTGGCTCAACAACAGGAATGTACTGTCGGTAACAAATCTGAATGCTAGTTTAGCTGCGCGCTGCTCTTTGTACTTATAAATAGTAAAGGATTTTTTTTCGGGACTTTTCACAATGAACCACGGTCATAAATGCAGTGTTCCAGGCTGTACAGAGAATGGTGACACTTATAGTCTTCCCAAGGAACCAAACACTCGACACGCAAGGCTGATGTGTGTCTAACAAAATCCTGGTGAAGTTCGACACTCAGTTATTTATTTGCTCAAACTATTTCACAAAAGACAGTTTTGAAAACCTGGGACAATTTAAAGCTGAATTCGCTAAACTGCTGTTGCTGAAAAGAGGTGCTGTTCCGACCGTACGGTCATCACAAACGCAAGCTGTAAGTAGAATTTGTCGCAAACAATTAGCAATTCTAACATATCTTGTTTCTAACATGTACTGTATAATGTGTGATGATTTAGTTGATTGACAATGGTGTTAATGTTAATTCATTTTCCTGGGTGTTTCATTCAAATAATCTGTGTTGTCATACAAATCTACAATTCTCGATGCATGTTTGTCCAGATCTTTTACTGTTTATTTTGTCATTGTTATTTTAGCAAGATAGCTAACTGAGAGTTTTGTTGCTAAGCTGTATTAGTTACCCACCTCGATCCCGTTTGGTTTAATAACAGAAGTGGAAACAACAAACTTTATCATTTCAAATGATATGTAGTCAATCTGTCGAAAACAGTGTTGTGTAAATACAATAGATGTATTTGCATGTTTTTATTTTTAGAGTACCTTCTTCACAAGAAGGAAAACACATGAAAGATGCAGCATGTCATACAGATTGACATTGAGACCACACCTACGAAACAAAGGTAACCGATCTAATAATTCGTACAAAACCAGACGTAGGTGTTCGTGTATTATAAACATGTGTAGAATTTTGACTGGTTAGCATTTAACAGAGCAGTGTTATCCAAATATCTTTACCATGACTAAGTAATTCAATGGTGTGGGCCATTCACGACCAATGAATGAACTACTCATAGGATAAATAAAACGATCCATCTATATTATCACTGATTGGTTTGATCTCAATCAATTGCATTCGTTTTTTGGTGTTGAAAGTTACTTGATCAATAGGTATGAATGGGTTTATATACAAAAGATATAAATGAATACTAAATTCTGTGTTGAATATGCCGTTTCATTTACTTATGCTGTTGTATCACATCAGTACATTGTCCTTAGCCACTGAGCAATCAATAAGACCCCCCACTAAAACGGTCTCCCCCTCCAACCTTTTCAAGGCATACAGGCAACATTGATATGCTAAAGTGTGGCAGTAGGCAGTAATCTCTGGGCCATTCTTTTTACTTCTTTGAATAGTCTGGGGCCAGTGAAGAAACATTGCCTTGTGTAATGAAGATGCCATTTCATTTACTTGTGCTATTGTATCACAACAGTACATTGTCCTTAGCCACTATGCAATCAATAAGACCCCCCACTAAAATGGTCTCCCCTTCCCTATTTTTAATGCAAACAGGCAACAGTGTAATGCAGAAGTGGTAGCAGGCACAAGGATCCTTCAGTCTCTGGGCCAATATCTTAAAACTCCTTTGAAAGGTCTGAAGCCAGCAGAGACCTCGCCTTGAATTTGAGAAGGAGGAAGGAGTGCATTACGACACGGATACTTTTTCCCAGGAAACCCCAGCTCCACCTGACAAAAGTCCTGTAGGCCAAGTGTCTGCATTGCCTGCAAAAAGAACAGGGTGGAAAACCACACTTGTTTCTATTTATTTTTACATTATATACAATTTAGAGTATACATTTACATTTTAGTCATATAGCGGACACTCTTCTATAGAGCAACTTACAGTTAGCACATGGACTTTTTACCTGGAGCACCTTAGGGTGAAGTGCCTTGCCCAAGGACACAATGACATTTGGCACAGCCAGGGATTTAATCAGCAACCTTGCAAATACTAATCTGACTCCCTAACCACAGGGGCATCTGACATGAAAATTTGATAAGAATCAAGTGTAACATTGGATGAAGTCTAATTTTGTTGTTCTGATGAAAGCCTGTGTTTTTGTAATATGCTGAACCACTAATGAATGTGTATTGTTAGAAACATTTTATTTATGTACTGTAACTGCTAACACTTCTATCAGATTGGCCTTACCTTTCCATCCCTCATTCTCAAACTACCATGGTAAGCTCTGTAAATATTCATTGTATTTTGTAATTAATACATATTGAGTCTCACTGGATCTAGGCCAGGATGGTCAATGATACAGGTTATCTCCAGGGTTCAAAATGAGCACCATTTACCAACCAAATGCTGGGAAAATATGAAGGTGGCTGGTAGATTTGATTCACCCACCAGTTAAAAAAACAATAGTAATCTATTGAGTGGCTGGTAAAATTGAAACATTCACTTGCTGTTTGGCTGGTGGATAAAAAAGTTAATTTTGAACCCTGGTTATCTCCTCAGGAACCTGGGTCATTCTTCTCATGACCTGTAAAAACAAACACAATGACCCTGCTGTTATGTCATCATTTGGAATGAGCAGAAACCATAGAGTAGCTTGAGTAAATGTATCTCCAGTTTTAGTTACCTGAGGTATTTCCCGGCAACATATTTTCTCTCTCCTGGGGCAACAGTTTCCACAAGTACACCTACCAAGGGGAATTGAACATATGGAAGGAAGGTAAAAATCTCAATCAGATGACCTAATCAGCCATTTTGGGAAGTCTCTAAATAAAACCCAAATGACCCGGTAATGGGAGTTCATTCCTACCTATTTACCACAAATATTACTTTTTTTACTCTTGGTATACATTTCATAGGTCACTGATTAGTTATGAGCTCTCCCTACTGTTTATATATGTATAAACAATATTACAAGACTGACATACTTTGAGTGCGAGCAGCACTCATTTCAATACAGGCACATAGCCTAGCCTATGAACTGCCATCTAAACAATTGCTACAAATTCTTCAGCAAACTGTACAACGTGAAAAAAAGGAACGAGGGTACACGTTTTAAATTAGTTAGTGAGCAAAATAATTTGCTTACAATGCAAAAAACATTACTAATACAAAGTTATGCTCAGACTTAGTGTGGGTATTACGCTAGTATTGCAGCTAACATGTGATGTTAGGCTACACTGCAAATTCAAGTAATCCCTAAATGACCAAACTTACCACTCTGAAGTAGTAATTTCCAATCAATGGGCGACTGGTTGCTCCTCCACATCCGGTTCTTCTTCCGACTCAGGTTCAAACGTGTATGGTTCAACACCGAATGTCTCCATGGTAGGTACAACTACGATGTTTCATTGAATGCTGTGTGCTGTCAACTTTGCGTCTTTGCTCTGCAGCAAAACCAACCAATCAGCGCGCAGCTCATTTAAATATTCATGAGCATACCATATATGGAGGAAACCTATGGTTTCATTCAGTTGCTATTTCACAGGGTTGTAATAGAACAGCACCCGGGCCATTTGTAGTAAAACCAATGTTACAGACCCTATTCAGAGACCTTAATGAACAGTGTGAAATATCCTATATAATCATTCTATCACCCCTTTAAGTTCATCATCTCATTAACATGTTGAGATCCATTGATGGATAGAGATGATCGTTCCTGCCTGCGCAATTATAACAGTGCATGCAGAAGTCATCATTCACAAAGCACTTGTCGTCTCGCCTTGCAAATGTTGATTCCATTGCTGTATTTATGTTAGTTCACAAAACACTCAGGGGCTCACAAAAAAATCATCCGTGGCCCGTGTCTAGTGACGCCCGGATTAGAAGTAAAATACAGTGCAAATAATTACATAATGAAGTGTATGTGAAAATATCTTATGACAATATGGAAAAGTCTATGGTCTATTGCGCCATTACTGTCTTTTCAAACATTCATTTTTTATGCTTCTGGAAAATCCATCACATGTTGCTAATTGACATCTAGATTTTGTTTGATCATGGCTTCATGTATTGCAAAGCAGAAGCAGCAATTCTTAGGCAGATTTCAAATGGACTTGTGATTCTCCCTCTCTCGGATTATGTCTTCTTCCTTCTTCTTTGGTCCACATAGAAAATGTAACAGTTTATAATATTTATTTGTAAATTCAATCCCAAATGTTATTTCATTAATAAGTGTAATATATCCGACAGGTACAATTACATGAGTAAATGTAGCAACATTTGCCCAATTGTGATTTTAAAACTTCAGGTATATGGTAGCATTGTAATCAATAAAAATGTTTTTTAGATCTTCCCATCAACACAGAACAAGGCTAAATTGAGTATTTGTGACACAGACTGAGATAACAAGGTCTGAAAAATGGAATATAGTTTTCCGTAATCCTGTCAAATATGCACAGATCAAATGTTCACTTTTTCTACAAAGCAAATGTGTTATTTGATAGTATTTCTTTGTTAATTCAATCACAAAAATTATAGGATTACTTATTTTGCTTCAACATGAATATAGCCTAGGCTAAATGTTGAATTATGAGAAGCAGAGTGTTGTAGTTGTAAAATAATCAGTGACAATTCTAAACCACACGATAGCCAGTCACTGTATTAATTAGGGGTGCGAGGAACAGATATGCAGTATTGGTATTAGTCTGATACTGTCTAAAATCACTGGATCAGATATTGTAGGAGCCAGGGGAGTATATTCCGATACGATCACAGACTTAGTCCTAAACTATCATACAAATGTTTAATACCTAAGCAACATCCAATGTTTAGGATTTTTTTATGTGTCCTTGCAGTGTTGTTAACTGTAACATATTTCTTGTGATCATTATTAAATTGCACATCGCTCAGTACCTTAAACCAACAAAAATAATGACCCACTTTCATTGTTCTGTAAATCTCCACAATCTCGTTTTGTGTTGCATTAGTGCAGGTGTGTTATGCGATTCATATATTTTATTACTTTTGAACAATTCCTTTTAGCGACTTAAGAGCCAGGCTTCTTGGGATTACTTCCATTCAGTCATTTGTTTGAACTGCTGGTCGCGATTCTACTGCAGACTTAATTAAGCACAGTCTGTCATGCGCACATACAACTGCTACAGGCAAAATAGAAATTAAGACACATTTCGAAGTGTTAATTTATATATATAATGAATATAAATGACTTATTTGCAAATATAATTGAAAAACATTTATTTCTAATTAAATGCAAACATTCAAACAAAGTATTGTGCTGGTCACAGTCACCAAAGTCAGACAATGCATTCAACGCAAAAGACTCCTAGTGCGCCAACTCTCGCTTCCAACATCAGAAAACAGGTCAGCGCAGCACAGTGAGAAATTAGATTTTCTTCTTCACTAACATGATACATGGTCAAAACATCACCCCTTCATCCAAAACATAGCAGGGAACGGGAACCAACAAAAGAGGTAGTCACAGTATACTGGCTAACTACTCAAGCCACCATATAAGTTAACATTAGCTTATTAAGGCAAACAAATATTGATGCTATTGGTAGTCTGCCAAATATCAAGAAATAGGCTTATTTTAAGTAATGTTTATTGATGATACTCTGTTTGCCCCCACAAAAGAAATCAACAATTATTTGTAATGAATGCAATAGATGTGTTACTTGAATATGCTATTACAAAAGATTCAGAGCATTGGTGATCATCCTGCTAGCTATCCCTTTTGTTAACTTCAGCAGATGATAACGCTATTATGCCTAAATCTAACAAGATTATCAGTCATCAATTTATGGGGAATTCGTAATGATATCACATCAGATAGTAGGCTGTAGTACTAAATGTTATAGTAATTTTATTTCTCAACATTTGTATTCATTTGCTGCTGGGTCATTTTAGGTCTAGTGTAGATGTGCAAAAGCCTACTTATGCACCATTCTTTATAAACCAGAGCTAGTTTTTTCAACAGCTTTGTTAAAGTTATATTATTAGATAAACCATGTCCCAGGTCTTAAATATGTTTTGTTTGATCGCAAATAAGACTGTTTAGTAATACTAAAAGCTAGAATACATAATCCTCTGCCAGTGTGCATTATAATTTAATTCCTGACCAATTACAGGTATTTCTTAATTTTTTTGATTGTGCGTTTACTATGGTATTCGTCTTAAAAAGCATTTAGAGTGGCATTAAAAAAAGTCTTAAAAGGTCTTAAATGAAATGTCATTAAACCTGCAGCATTGGAAACTTCAACACCACAAACTTGATTAAGAGGGAGTAAAAGTATTAATTTCATTATATTGCAAAGACTAAAGTTAAAAATATTTTAGAACACGATACACATTATTTAGTTAATTCTCAGCCAGGGCTAAAGATCTTTTGTCTGAGGTTATTGGCCATTCAGCCATTGACAGCATTCATTCAGTGAGAGGTGCTTAGCGCCTGGGTACCAGATAATTGGCTGGGTACCAATGTTAGGAGGCGTGTGGCAGTTTTAGTTGAAATTAGGGGTAAAAAAGACATGGAAATCATCTATAATCAGCTTTCTGTTTGAGATTTTTGAAATTGGACAACAGAATAGTGTAAAATACACAAAAAGTCAAGGAAAGAAGAGGATGTAGCTTTCAAAATCAAAGATTTATCTTCATTACAAACTCAAACACCAAATGGTATAGGCGTTTGATGGTTCTAATGATAATTATCATTATAAGTAGTATTTTAAATATTTTAAAAGTTGGGACTACCCTTCAGATAACTACCTATCAATTATCCAGTAGTGGTAATTGTGGTTCCTCAATATAGATTTAACATATTACAAAGTAGGATATGTGTCACAGCACTGCTTGTTTTTTCTGATTTTCCTCCCTTCCCAATTCCCTCTCTAAACTTGTCGGCAGCTATGTAACAGCTCTGGTTTATCCACAGGTCGCCCGAGCTGACGATTCATTTCGCACTGTTCAACCAACACGGAAGCCTTAGGTCGGAACATGCACAGAATGATTACACTGTAAAAAGAACCTGTTAAATTTACAGTAAAAAACTGGAGATTCTGGTTGCCAGAACTTTACTGTAATAAATACATTATAGCTTTTTCCACTATTAGGGTAAATGGAATTACTACTGTTGATTTTACAGGTAAGGTCTGTATTTAAATCTTTATTTTACTGTAATTTACCATAAACATACACATTTGTGACATGTATTTTACTGTATTTTAACATGAAAATGTATGTTTTTACCATTAAATAAGACAGTGTTTTATTGTGAATTTAACAGTCTGTAATATAAAATAGAACTTTAATGTGACATTAATCCAATTTAAAGCTTAATGATCTATATATATTTAGAATCTGACTAAACTCATATCTAAAAGTTGTAATATGTTATCACCCACAACCTGCATTCATAAGAACTGTAATGGTGAATCACCCACTAATAGACTGCGACTAACTAAACTACATTTGTTTGTTTGTTTTATTAATTTTTACAGGGACAGTGCACATTGATCAACGTTTCCGTAAAAGTGCCGGGTTAAGCCAGCCGGCTTTTTTCAACCGTAGTCCCTGGACAGACTTAAAACAATTGCAATATTAATACAGGCAAGTAAGCACATGTATACCAACATAAGACAGGCAACACACAACATGTAGTCAGAGCAATAACAAAAAAACAAGCAACAGAATACATAAAATAATAAGTATTAAAACACCTCTTGGAACTGACAACATAAAACAGCAATACACAAATTAAGTGTTATGTTCACAAGTTTGGTTGGCCTTTAACCATGACTTCACGTGTATAGTGAAGTTGTGAAAGGTGGCACAGTTGTGTGGGTCTGCTGGCAGTGTGTTCCAGGCATGGGACACTCTAATCGAGAAAGCTGATTTACTGAATGTACTTTTTCTTAATGGCACTATACAGTCACCTCTTGTACTAGACCTTGTGGATCTGCTGCCATGGATTTGTGTTTTCTGTTTAACAAAAGTACTGAGTGGAGGGAAAGCCAGACCATTTAGGATCTTGTAGACAAGACATATGTCAGTGTATTGCACAAGATTTTCCCAACTCAAGAGCTCATGCTTTCTGAGGATGTAACAATGATGATGACTATTGGGCTTCCTATCAAGCACTTTAAGAGCATGTTTATAGACAGACTGAATGGGTTTTAGGGTTGTACTGTATGCTTGAGCCCAACTAGTCAGGCAATATGTAAAATGAGGGAGTATCATAGATTGAAAGTATAGTTTTGCTACATCTATAGTCAAACAATTTCGTATAAATCTAAAATTAGCTAGGTTGAATTTGGTTATTTGAGTTAAGTTTTTCACCTGCTTTTTAAAAGAGAGGTTAGAATCAAGTATGATTCCAAGATACTTAAAATCGGTAACCACCGGGAGCTTTTGCCCCAACACGTATACATCTGGCTTAGTAACAACAGTTTCCCGCTTTATGGAAAAACATACAGACTGTTTTTTTTACGTTGAGATGTAAACTTGAGTCATTGAGCCAGTTTGTAAGTTGGACCATCACCGTAGTGAGTTCTTGTGCAGCTTGTTGTTTACTATTTACATGCACATATATCACTGTATAATCTGCATACATTTACACTTCACATCCTGTACAGACTGATGGAAGAACGTTAATATACAGACTGAACAGGAGGGGCCCCAATATTGAACCTTGGGGCACGCCCACATCGTAGCTAAGAGTGGGTGACATCTCACTGCTCACTCTGACACATTGAGTTCTACCTTCAAGGTATGATTTCATCCACCTCAATGCATTGGGGGAAAAGTTGAACTTGGACAGTTTTGTGATGAGAATCTTATGATCAACAGTATCAAAAGCTTTCCTTAGGTTTAGAAATACAGCCCCAACCGCACCCCCTTTGTCCATCTTGGACTTCACATTTTCCAGAAAAAAGCAGTTGGCCATTTCTGTAGAGTGTTTTGCTCTAAAGCCAAACTGCATGGAATGTAATGTAAAGGGGCTGTTGTTGAGATGGGCAATCAGTTGCTCTGCTAAACATTTTTCTGCAACCTTCGACACCACAGGTAATATACTAATGGGTCTATAGTTCCTCACATCAGTAGAGTCACCCGATTTAAAGATGGCCGTTATAATGGCGGACTTCCAGCCCCTCGGAAATACCCCCTGACCAATAGATGTGTTGATGATCTTAGTAATGGGGCCAATGAGTGACTATTTGTGGATTTTCATAAAAGTAGAGTCCAGCCCAAACACATCTTTGGCTTTGGAGTTCTTTAGTTTGCTAATCACCTTGTTCACCTCTGACTCAGTAACCCCCCTGATGTTAAAGACAGGTTGAGTGCTATTCACTGGTACTAAGGTAAAGAGACCAGTGGAGGGGCTCTGTGTTAGTGCCTTGACAGAGTTAACAAAGTAAGAATTGAAGGCTGTTGCTATTTCAACTGCATCCTGTGTCAAACTGCCATTCACATGTATTTCTAATTTTTTTGAAATATTGGTACGGTCCTTCCCTGTTAACCTTTTCTGATTTTCCCAGACCAATTTAGAATTTCCCTTTGCTTCACCAATTATGGCAATAAAAAAATTTGCTTTGGCCTGTCTGATTTCTTTCATTACCTTATTTCGCAACATGGTAAACCTACGTCTGTTATGCTCTAACTTGGATTTTAAGGCTTTTTTAGAGCGTGATCTCGTTCCTTCATCAATTTCCAAATTTCTCCATTTAGCCAAGGTAGAATACTATTTTGGCCAGGTCTGGATTTGGTTTTCTTCAGGAAGCCATTTATTATAGTCTAAATTGTAGATAGAAAAACCTGACTATCTGCCTTCAAATCTGTAGAGGACAAAAGATCATTCCAATTTATTCCCTTAATTGCTTTTTCAAAATTATTTAACTCATTCTTAGCTATTCTGAGATGATCAGGATTTCTAGTTGCAAATAGGTTAAACCTATTCTTGGAAAGCTTTCTAGCTATAAGTATCAAGTTATGATCAGACAGCCCAGTGACCATATTGAATGATTTAGTCACTCTCTCTGGTTTATTACTGAACACCAAATCAATTTGTGTTTTAGAACAACAAGTCACCCTGGTTGGCCCTTTAATTAACTGTGCTAATTCAAAGTTGTTAATAATCCGTTTGAGGGTTTTTCTGCAGGACTTGTCTTCATAGTTAATGTTAAAATCTCCCATTAAGATTACCTCTTTATTGATGGGAACACACAACTCAGTAATGGTTAGAATAAAATACTGTATTCAACCTTTTTTGATTTTACGGTATTTTACAGTCATGGTTTGACAGTCTTTCACCATAAAATCCACAGACATTTTTTACAGTGTGCATTCAACGACTATACTTCCGATATTGAATTCACAGGTGCCCGATCTGAACACAAGGAGTCGCTGGAGAGCGACATGGTCGGATAGAGTTATCGGAATTATCTAACCCAAATCCTGGGCGGTGCTATGCCCATTTTGCGCTGCCTCGTGTAGGGGGCCTGAGGAAAGTCAAAGAACTCATGGTCAGGCTTGAACCCACAACCATTGTGATGTAGACTGTCCTGCAATGCAGTGACTTAGCCCACTACGCCTCGCCTACCCCCACAGCACTACTTTTGGTGTCCCCCTCAAGAATTGATCTTGAGAAAATATAATTATCCCCACCAAAGTGGATATCAGATTTTAGCCCCTGAAGGTACCCTCATCCAACTATCCACCCCTCTACTCCGGGCAGCAATTTACCAATTTGCGGCACATCATGCTCAACTTATGGGTGTCATTGGACTGCCATGACCAGGATATAGACCCTGACTATTGAGAGTCCCATATTGGCAACTTTTAATCTGGCTCTGCTCTTACTCATTCCTCCATCCCTTCCTTTATTTTTTGCTGTCTGTCTGCCTTCCTGCCTGTCATATTGTCTGCAAGACTCAGTGGGACAGACCTCTGTTGCTGCAGATCTTGCCATCAGGGGATGTGCATCTCCGTTTGCTCTCCCACGGGCTGATGTCACACTGGAATTCACATTTGTCTCCATGCCAACCAGCCCCGCAGTAACAGTTGCCACAGTAACACTGGCCATGGCCTGGAAACAGAAAAGAAAGAATGTAACAGTCACACAGAGATGAAGGAAAGGCTCCACCGTTACACAGCATACAACTCAAAAGTTGAACTATTTTTCAATCTTGCTATTTTGGTTATACATTGTTGGCAATTAGAAAAGATTGAATTGTAACACAGTTAGTGTTTCTAATAATGGCCTTTGTATATTAGTTCTGCTAACCGCTGCTGTTTCTGGCAAATATGGTGAAGAATGTCTTCAAATGCAGCCCACTTCTCTTTCAGAAAATAATATCTCCAAAATCACTTCACACTTACCTTTCAAAAAAAAATTTTTTTTCATAATTCGTAAGTAACTGTATAACTTCATTGTTACTAAAATTATTTCAGAAAGAACTTGTACTGTTCTGTCAATTTCTGTCAATCCGTCATGCTAGTTTTATATCCACATGAAGGAAGATGGTCGTCTTTTATACCCTGGTGATTAGGTTCACCTTTATTTACCGTTATAATAGATGTATTCCACATGGTAACGTTTTCCCTTTATACTGCACTACATTTCACTTCAGTCCCGGTCAAAAGAAGTCCACAAAATAATTAAAAAGCTTTTAAAAGCTTGTCATCTGGGATCCTGAGTTAGTAATTTTATGCACTTTAAATCCCCTGAAACAATTGAGTGGCTTTATAAAAGGAATGATGTAGAGAGAACATTATATGTTCTATTTTAATCTAAATTTATGAACAGTTAATTAAAGTTGCAAACCAGAGATTTGCAAACCTCTAGGGATGGTTGGGTTAGGATTCTAACACCGCAACGTGAATCAGAATATGTTAGGGTTGACTTCAATTAACTTCCAATTAACTTTTTAACTGTAAAAATTCACTCCTGTCACATTGTTATAAGGCCAACACACCATTGATGGCAGCTTACAAAGAGGTCATGTTACAAGGCTGCCAGTATCTAAAGCTCTCAACTTGCTTATTCTCAAGCACAATTGAAAGCCATTATTGTGATTTATTGAGACATGGCCAGATAAAGTGAGCAGTAAGCTTATTATTGACCTGATTACCTGGATTGTACTGTACATCCAAAAATGCGTTGGCTTGCATGCTCTCTCAAAGTACATTCACATTGAAAAATAAATAATTACATATATTAAAGCTATAAATAGTATAAATACGAATATAGGCAGAAGAATGTGGACAACTGACCATCACACCCATATGAAATTGTTGGACGTCAATTTCCAGAACCATTAGCATGGAGTTGGCTGCACGTTTGCACCACTCTTCTGAGTTTTCAGTGTCTGTGGGAATTTGTGCCAATTCACCCAAAACAGCATTTGTGAGGCAGGGCTCTACAGTGCATATTACTCGCATATGCAACTAAAAATGGATGTGCACAAATGGCAAAATTCAAGCAGGTACAGACTTGCCAGTAGTGATGTATACACCAAAACGAATACTCTCCTAGTTGTAGTATTTCTGCTATTGTTTTAATTGATGGTAAGTGCACAATAAACTGCAAAACCCATAATGAAACACTGTACTTAACGAGCCAATTTGTAGCCTTTGACAATGGCCAATAGGCACTGTCCACTTGCCTTTTGGATTTTTGCGCCCCAAACGCTTGGTTCGCTCTGCGATGGCTGCTTGTGGGTGTGTGTTTAGCTGTTCCAAAAAATGTGTAAACCGCATGAAATTACTGACTTGCTCACATTTTTAGCAAGTATGATGCAAAACCACTTTTGATGATAATTATATGAATGAAAAGCAAACAAATGAATCATAATTCACATTGTTCTATATCTAGGTGGAGAAAGTAGCTTGAGTAGTAGCTGCTGTAGTGTTTAGATGATGATGTTACACCAAATGAAATGTTGTCTGAGTAATAATATTATTCCAAAATTATATGACTTCCCGCAATATTTATAAGGAGAATAACTGCATATAAAACGATTTACACAAAGATCTCATTTCAAACATGAATAATGACAGGAAGATGATTGTCTTGTTGACATTGCTGCTTCACGGCAGACGACAATACAGGGCTACAGTACATCCAAGTTCACGAGCTAGCAACGTAATTACAAAGCTAATGTTTGATGTCTAGCAGCTGTGTAGAGACATACAACCCACAGCAACATTTATCACATGACATTTTCTTCATGTGTGTGTCACTGTATTTTAACAGGGATTAAACACTTTGTACATCTGGAAATTCAGACACCTTAATTATACATTTTCCATCAGCGTTGGTTGTAGATAACACTTTTACGTTAACTTTTCAAATGGAGGATGCAGACAGGAGGAATAGACACAACATTTCTGATTAGCTGTTGCCAAGGCCGGCGCCAAGGGGGGGCGTGAGGGGCCCCCTCACCGGGACTCTTCCGCCCCCTCAGATCACCATAAATGTTAACAGAATTTTAATGATAAAATTTGCAGGCTGCTGCAGGCCCACCACGTCGATTGAATTCCACACAAGATGCAGAGTGGTCTAATATTTAATCTGTCAAATGATATGATGCATCGTTTAAAAAAATGTGAAAATTTGGGTGGTAGGAATATAAGCTTATGTATGCACTCAACTGAAGGATTATTAGGAACACCCGTTCAATTTCTCATTAATGCAATTATCTACTCAACCAATCACATGGCAGTTGCTTCAATGCATTTAGGGGTGTGGTCCTGGTCAAGACAATCTCCTGAACTCCAAACTGAATGTCAGAATGGGAAAGAAAGATGATTTAAGCAACTTTGAGCGTGGCATGGTTGTTGGTGCCAGACGGGCCGGTCTGAGAATTTCACAATCTGCTCAGTTACTGGGATTTTCACGCACAACCATTTGTAGGGTTTACAAAGAATGGTAAATGCGGCAGTCCTGTGGGCGAAAATGCCTTGTTGATGCTAGAGGTCAGAGGAGAATGGGCCGACTGCTTCAAGCTGATAGAAGGGCAAAATTGACTGAAATAACCACTCGTTACAACCGAGGTATGTAGCAAAGCATTTGTAAAGCCACAACACGCACAACCTTGAGGCGGATAGGCTACAACAGCAGTGACCTGTCCCCGGCTGGAGCTGTCGCTGGAAATATCCCCGGTTTTCACTGTGTTTACAAGGCTGTCTATCAGCAGTGATTGTTAGATTGCATGTCAGAGCGCGGATACACGCTTCACATCGCAATTGGGCACGCGCAACACCCGGCAGAAAAGGTAGAGAGAAAAAAGAAAGGTAGCTAATGGTAATGTTAGTTAATGTTGCACCCTTGAAATAACTCAGAGTATCACATCAGAGTTTCTTCATTGTTGTGCAAACTTTATAAAATCCCTGGTTCAAATAACAAATCAATGAGAAATATTCTAGCTCTATCTAGCTAATTTATATTCTCTGTCTCAACCCAACAACACAATATGTATTTTCGTGGGGGGGGGGTGCGCTCAATTTATGCTGAATAATAGTCAAGTTAGGGACCATGCGGGTGAAATCCGTTGAATCCCACATTGAACTTTTATTGTTTAAGATTATCAATATGCTTGAACTGTACTTTGATTGGAAAGTTTTGAATTTAAAGTATTTGTCACGTATTGATGTATATGGAGTAATGAGGAAGCAAAGACAGGAGTCAGGTAGAACGTAGATATGTATTGTTTGTCAAAAGGCAACAAAACGTAACCATACAAAACAAAGCTACCTGTGGAAAACGGGAAGGGTCTAATACAGAACTTAGATACAGGTACTCTTGACGAAAGTAGCGAGGGCTCAAAGGATAAACTAAGACATGCAAAAACCAACAAGAGACCATACAACTGCTCCTCTCTTTATATGCAGAACAGGAAACGGCACAGATGAAGGTAATCAATCATGCCGTAATTGGAAACTAATAAGATGGGGAACTGGATCGTCGAACCGGGAGTGGTGCCGGGGAGGATGCGACAGTATCCCCACCTCGAGGGGCAGCTCCAGATGCCACTGAAGGACGAGCTGGACGCCCCCTGGGACAGGGGTCTCGGGCAGTCCGGGCGGCGCAGATGAAACTCCCGGAGGAGCGAGGGATCCAGAATATCTGCCGAAGGAACCCAACACCGCTCCTCGGGGCCGTAACCCTCCCAGTCTACTAAATATTGCAGCCCACTCTGCCGACGTCTGGAGTCCAAGAGCTGTCGGACGGTATAGGCAGGCTCGCCCCCGATGGATAGAGGAGGAGGCGGGGCCGAGCGGAGAGATTCAGCAGCCAGGGGTCCGGGGATCCATGGCCTAAGCAGGGAAACATGGAAAGAAGGAGAAATGCGGTAAGAGGGAGGGAGCTGAAGGCGATACGTCACCTCGTTAATCCGACGGACGATCCGAAAGGGTCCGATAAAGCGGGGAGACAGTTTGCGGCACGGGAGGAGGAGAGGCAAGTCCCGGGTGGAAAGCCACACCCGATCTCCAGGTTCATAGGAAGGAGCCGTCCCACGTCGCCTGTCCGCCACGTGTCGTGACGATCCACAGCGCGTTGGAGGTGAACGTGTGCAGCGTTCCACGTGGCCTCGGCACGTTTAGCCCAGTCATCCACAGCTGGAACCTGCGTAGACCCCAGTTGCCAGGGAACCAGGGGTGGTTGGTAGCCTAGGACACAAGCAAAAGGGGTTAGCCCAGTAGAAGAATGGCACAGGGAATTCTGGGCATACTCAGCCCAAGGCAACAGTGACGCCCAATCATGGGGACGGTCCATACGGTAGCTGCGTAAAAACCGCCCAAGCTCCTGGTTAGCGCGTTCCGCTTGGCCATTCGATTGTGGGTGGTACCCGGACGTAAGGCTCACAGTAACCCCCAATTTCGTCATGAAGGCCCTCCAAAAACGCGACGTGAACTGAGGACCTCTGTCGGAGACTATGTCCTCAGGAACCCCGTTGTGTCGAAACACGTGGGTAAACAGGGCATCAGCTGTTTGTTGTGCAGTAGGCAGTCCGCGAAAGGGGAGCAAACGACAGGATTTAGAGAAGCGGTCTACAACCACTAGTATAGCCGTGTTCCCGTTCGAAGGGGGCAAATCGGTGACGTAGTCAACGGACAGTCGTTGAGGAATGGGTAACGGTTTGAGCTTACCGTGAGGTAGATGCCTCGGGGTCTTACATTGGGCACAGATGGAGCAGGAGGAGACGTGTTCTCGCACGTCTGCCCTTAGAGATGGCCACCAGTATTTTGTCTCCAGGAGCTGTCGTGTCCTCAAGACTCCGGGGTGTCCGGTGGCAGGGGTGGTGTGCGCCCAGGTCACCAGTCTAGTACGTATATCAGTGGGAACATACAATAGCCCTGCAGGACACTCAGGCGGTACTGGATCGCTCACCTGTGCCCGATGGATGTCACGGTCCACGTCCCACTGGATAAGTGCGAGTATCTTCGAGGGTGGAATGACAGGTACCTCCTCTGTCAGGAACGTCCCCGGGTCGTAGAGGCGTGATAGGGCGTCCGCTTTGACGTTCTTCGAGCCAGGGCGATATGAGAGAAGGAAATCAAAATGGGAAAAAACATGGCCCACCTGGCTTGGCGTTGGTTCAGTCATTTAGCCGTTTGTATATATTCTAGATTCCGGTGGTCGGTCCAAATGGTGAAAGGATGGGCAGCCCCCTCCAGCCAGTGACGCCACTCCTCCAATGCCGTTTTCACAGCCAGAAGCTCCCGGTCCCCAACGTCGTAGTTCCTCTCCGCGGGTGATAACTTCCTAGAATAATAAGCACAGGGGTATAGTTTGCAGGCATGCCTTGACGCTGAGAGAGAATAGCCCCCACCCCTACCTCAGATGCATCCACCTCTACGACAAATGGCAGTGTGGGATCAGGATGTTTTAGAATGGGAGCCGATGAGAAGCGCTGTTTCAGGGTTCGAAACGCTAGGTCTGCCTCCGAGGACCATGTGAGACGTCAGGGACCACCACGAAGAAGAGAGGTAAGAGGAGCGGCTACCTTACTGAATCCCCTGATGAATCGGCGGTAGTAATTGGCGAACCCAAGGAATCTCTGCAGTGCTTTTATCGATGTGGGGACAGGCCAGGTCAACACCGCCTCCGTCTTCTGTGGTTCCATGCATATTCCCTCAGAGGAGATCTCATAACCAAGGAGGGAGACTGACTGTTTATGAAACACACATTTCTCTGCCTTCGCAAAGAGATGGTTACGGATGAGCCGCGTCAACACGACTCTGACCAGTTGGACATGTTGTTGGTAATATGCTGAATATATCAGAATGTCATCGATGTACACTATAACACCCTTTCCTATCATATCCCGAAACACATCATTAACGAAGGCCTGGAATACTGAGGGCGCATTGGTCAGACCATAGGGCATCACAAGGTATTCGTTATGCCCGGTGGTGGTGCTGAAAGCAGTCTTTCACTCATCGCCCTCTCTGATGCGAATGAGGTTATACGCACTGCGTAAATCCAATTTAGTAAACCAGGTAGCCCCATGCATCTGCTCCACAGTGATCCCAATGAGTGGTAACGGATAGCGGTACTTAACTGTGGCTGCATTGAGTATCCTGTAATCAATGCAGGGCCGCAGACCCCCGTCCTTTTTCTTTACAAAAAAAAATGATGAAGACACCGGTGAAGAGGATGCCCTGATGAAACCCTGTCGCAGCGCCTCTGTAACGTAGGTCTCCATAGCCTCCGTCTCCTTCATAGACAGCGTATAGATATGGCTCCTCGGCAATGGGACACCTGTCAATAGATCAATGGCACAGTCAACTGGTCGGTGGGGGGGGAGGCGTGTAGCCTTTACCTTCGAGAAAGCCAGAAGCAGATCCCGATAGTCTGAGGGTTCTTTCACCGAGGCGTCACCAGACGGGCTCTCTACTGACGTTGACTGTAGAGACATTGACCGGCATCGCAGGCGGCACTCCGGGGCCCACTCTAGTATTCGTCTGTCTGTCCAAGAGATCACAGGATTGTGCGTACACAGCCAGAGTAAACCCAGTACTACCGGGTGAGCAGAATGTGGTATTACATAAAAGGATATTCGTTCCTGATGTTCCGGCTCAGTCGTCATGAGCGTAACCTCGGTAACATGTGTGATGATCCCCTCTCCAATAGGGTTCCCATCCAGGGCGCGTATGGACACCGGGGTGCTCAGTGCCTGGAGAGGGATACCCAACCGCTGCGCCAACTGTCTGCCCATGAAGTTCCCTGCCGCTCCTGAGTCTACTAACGCTGCTATGGGATCAGAAGCATCACACTCTGGCAGTAACACAGGTACAGTAAATAAGAATGAAAATGAGGTGTCTTAGGTGAGGGGCACCTTACCTTGTCTCCTGCTGGGGAGGGCGTGTGGCGTCTAGCGAGTCCCGCGTCTCGAGGCGTGGTAAGGGGGCATTGAGCCAGGAGGTGACCCTCCTGACCGCAATAGAGACATAATCCAGAACGCATCCGGCGTCGTCGCTCCGCTGGTGTAAGGCGGGTGGTACCCATCTCCATGGGCTCCTCCTCCGTAGGTCGCGGAACCGAAGAGAGGGTGGCCTGCCTCCCTGGGCGTCTCCTTGCTCTTATCAAGCCATCCAGTTTGACCGCCATGTTAATGAGCTGGTCCAGTGACAACGCGTGGTCCCGACACTCCAACTCGGTTTGTACCTCCTCCCTGAGGCCTCGTCGGAAGATGGTGATTAACGCCTCCTCATTCCATCCACAGCGCGCTGCGCTGGTCCGGAAAGCCAGTGCGTATTCAGCCGCTGTTTGAGTTCCCTGACGCAGTAGAACCAAGCGCTCTCCCTCCTCCTTTCCATCGGGCGGTGAGCGAAATAAAGTCCACACTGCAGAAGAAAACTGCGACACTTATTCGGGTTCCCATCATACCGTTCCGGCAAAGCGAGGGTAGCTTCGTCGCCGACGGGTGACAGGTTGCTTGAGGCGGCTGTGTGTGAGGGTGGGGACACAGGAGAGGAAGCAGCGGAGGTCTCCAATCTCCTAATCGCCTGAAGTACCTCCTTCATGGCTGTACTCAGCTCCATGAGTTGATGGTGGTGCTGATTGAACACTCTGTCGTGTTCTCCTACGACGTCGGACAAACCTGGTGATCCTGCTGCCTCCATAGGTCTGGTTGGTTATTTCTGTCACGTATTGATGTATATGGAATAATGAGAAAGCAAAGGCAGGAGTCAGGTAGAACGTAGATATGTATTGTTTGTCAAAAGGCAACAAAACGTAACCATACAAAACAAAGCTACCCTTGGAAAACAGGAAGGGTCTAATACAGAACTTAGATACAGGTACTCTTGACGAAAGTAGCGAGGGCTCAAAGGATAAACTAAGACATGCAATAACCAACAAGAGACCATACAAATAAATAAAAATATGTAGAAAAAATTGAAAGGGTTCAGAGAAGAGCCACTAAATTAATTCCAGGAATGAAAAGCATGTCGTATGAAGATAGATTGAGGGAATTAA
>JACXGM010000242.1:62475-84140 GCA_016801145.1 Umbra pygmaea
TACGACGCCTGCCTGTTTTCTCGACTC
Organism: Umbra pygmaea; assembly: GCA_016801145.1. Classification (NCBI taxonomy): domain Eukaryota; kingdom Metazoa; phylum Chordata; class Actinopteri; order Esociformes; family Umbridae; genus Umbra; species Umbra pygmaea. Next base: position 62,503 of record JACXGM010000242.1, read on the forward strand.
CGTTCAGCCTGCTCCTCTACCACCTGAGAACCACGACTGTGTACCGAATTCTGCCTATCCTGAGACCCACGAGAGTGTACCGATCCACGCCTGTCTGACTGCCACGTCCGTTCTATTACCTTCTGCCTTATTCCACTTGACCATTCTCTCTGCCTCCCCTATATATTACGGGTTATTGCCGGCTTAAATAAATATTTCTAAGTGTGGATATCTGTCCAGGAGTCTTATTCGTTACACCCACCTTGTTAAAAGTTTTTATACTTTGAATTATTTCCCTCAAAATAATATTTAAATGTCAAGTCTTAACAACAAATTGTGGAGAGAGATATGGTTTTAGAAATGTGTAATTTTGAAAAAGGCACCAAGGTCTATATGTAAAATATAGCTCTAAAGGCAGAGATTGTGTAACATCTGTATAAGGGCCACAGGGTTAGGCTACAGACTTTTCTGATTGTGACACCATTAGATACATGACAGACAAAAATAACAATTTTAATAATTCAAAATGAAAGTGGTTTCACTAATTTGAGGTAGTATTTCTTTCAAACACTTTAGGGATTCTTTCTCTTTATTGTCTTTCTCACCTTGTCTTTCTTTTTTCTTTCTCCTTTCTTTTTCTCTGAGTGATTTCACACTTTTACTCTGTTAAATAAACACTGAGATCATATTTGTTGCATGATTGAACAGGAAATATCAATCTGTGACATAGCCTGAACATCACCAATTACCATAATGTTACAAGCTACGGTAGCAAATTGAAAAAAATCTGTTTCCAGTCGTGTCAGAAAGTTAACCTTGCTCGTCATGATTACATGGAGCACCTTTCCAATTGGCAGTGGCTGGGTTAAAACAGAAGTGCAGATTTGGTTGGATCTTATGTTAAACTCGTAATCCCTTATTTTGTTGGAAAACCCCTTCTATATAAATTAGAACATGTATTAGCAGTTGTTTACTGAGATTAGGAATATCTGTTTTCTGTCTCTAAAATTGACGTTTCAAAATTAATTTTGGTGTAGGCTACTGACAAGTTTGCTGGGGCGTAACTGTGGACAGTGCAGCCGGTGCAAAAAATGAATATAGACATGTTTTCTGTCACAAAAAAATAACGGTCCCTGTTATACTGATTGTGCTACAAGCATTACAGTTTCAAGCCTTGGTTGTCCTTGATTTTTTTTTGTTCAACAATTTTGCTGCAAAACAAAATGCCTGTCAACAATTTTTTCGACTTGCTTTTTCATTCTGATATACAACTGTACAGGTTTGAGGCCAAGTACCCAGAAGAATATATAGCTACAACAAATGTAGCTCAATCTTCAGGCTCAGCCAGCTGTATTGGCAGCCTCTTCTTCCGATAATCCAGTGGTCAAAAATTGATTGATAGTGCCTGATATTGATCGGTAGTGCCTGTGTGGGAAATCCTTGCCATGTTTGCTGCTATATATTAATGTTTTCATACTAACTAGGTCAGAAAGCTCCCGGACGATTATGTGACCAGTTGTAAATGTTACTAGGTACGATGAATGGCTAAATGGACAATGCCGGCTTTGGGCAAAGAGGTCACTCTACATGGAATTAGCAGAGCTAAGGAGCCAGTAGCATTATCTAGTTTGTATTGTTTGTGTACCTATATACTTGAAATAACACAACATAAAATCAAAACAAATCAGTGACATAATATTGTTCAAGCTGTACTTTCTGGAGCTAGCTAGGTCATAGTTCCCAGATAATTGTGTGACGGGTTGTAAATGTTACTATGTGCAGCAGCCGCGGTCGGTGGATCTTAATTAGGGAGGACGGGCTCGTATTATGCTCGGGACCGGAGTGAATGGAATGGTGCGCAACGCACAAAACCCAGTGTTTTTTTGTTTTGCACACTGGGTTTTGTGCGTTGCGCACCATTCCATTCACTCCGGTCCCGAGCGTAATACGAGCCCGTCCTCCCCAATTAAGATCCACAGACCGCGGCTGATGTGCAGTGAATAGCTAACTTGGCCATGGGCTTCACTTTTGATTGTTGTTGGAGAGCTATCTAGCTAGTTGACTAGCTAGCATACATTTTGTGTTCATGCATATTGTGTGATAACTGCGATGTAACATGAAAACTTAATTGTGACAGAATATTGTTAAATCTGTACCTACTGGAGCAACATAGGTAATATATATCCCTTTCATATGTAGCTAGCTAGCTGTATAAGTTGTATCTGCCTTGTTAGTAGTCAGCATTAGCCTATATTAGATGTCACTGGAAGCTACTTGCTAGGGGGAGCAGACACTAAGTTAACTTTGAATTCTAGACCTTGTGGTGGTATAAGTGCAGACTGATCAAGGCAGTTTTCCCTGGGGCCTTGTTTGTCATACTCCATCATTTGTCTGTCTCGTCCATCAAGTAAATATATATGACGTCTGTTTCAGGGGCTATCCATAATAAGCCTTGTCCTCATCACACTGCTACCATTACTGAGCTGACCCAAGTAGACTGCAGAATCAGGGATTTTAACTCAGGAAAGTTCAGGGTTGTTATATCCAAAAAACATTGAAAAAACTGCAAAAGCGGTAAATATTGAAAATTAAATGCCTCCATTCTATTGCTGTCACTGTGCGTCAGAGTTGTACAAAGTACAAAATAAAAGTACTTTTCTGGGATTAGATGAGTTTACAAGTTTTGGGAAGTTCCTAATGAAGACTACAATTATCAGATAAAATAATTTAATAAATAACCAGTGATCTATGAAATTAATTGAAAGAGAAAAACATAATTAATGAGGGTAAGTAGTTAGTTGTGAACGCCAATAACCTGGTCATTTGTTTTAATTAGGAGCATTCCAAAAGTGAACCCAGTCGAGTACTTTTGCTTTGTACTTTATACAACTCTGCTGTGTTTAAAAAAGTATTTTGTTAGACACTTGATTATATCCTCTTCACAATAAAGAAGAAAAAAGACACAACAAATATTGTATGTTCAGTATTTTGCCAATAAGGAAGTGATGTAACTAACTGAAAAACAACCCAATGATTTATAAACATTTCTCTAAATATATGTAACAGTTGTGAAGAACCAAATTCTTCAGATCGCCTTCAAAACAGCCTTTCCAGATTTTAACCTTAAATTAACCAGAAAGAATAAAATGTTTACCCCAAATTAGTTAATTATTTTTACTTATATAAACACCTAAAAGAAATAATACCTACATGTACTGTGTAACGTTTCCCAGTTCCCCTTCCCTGGAAACTGCCACTTCCTTTGTCTATATTGCTCAGAACTACAATTCCCATTCCCCAGTTCTTCTTCGTGTGGACTATAGCTTCCCTAGTCATGCCTCCTCAGAACTACATTCCCCATACCCGGACTCAATTATCCTAATTCACCACACCTGCTCACTCCATTCGGTATTTAAGTCACACACCTCTCTTTGCCTCTTTGCGAGGTATTGTGAGTATTGTTTCATTCTCTACTGAGCATTATATTCTTGTCTTGTTATACCGGTCTGACCTTAGCTTTGTTTATGTATTTATTCTGTCTTGGATTATCCCCTGTACCTTTGCCAACACCCTGTTATTGATATTCTGGTCTGAACCCTGCTCCGTTTATACATTTATTCTGCCTTGGACATTGTTCTGTGCCATTGCCTATTGGAATATAGTATTACCTGTTTCATAATAAACAGTGTTCTTTTTACTCTGGAGGAGTTGTATCATTACATACTGTATATTGTGATCTTTGGTATACTATATAGTATATTGCTTCCCTTATTGGCATATAGGTTTTGCTTCACTTCCCTTTAAATTTGTGATTCTGAAGTGAATTTAAATATAAATTTTAAGCCACTTTAAGAAGCCATCATTAAAAGAGCAACAACAATGGGCATTTTGTGCAGAATGTACGGTGAGTAGCTATAGTCCAGCTGTATTTTCAACCAGGCTAGTGTATCTGGGTGTTGATGCTGTCATCACATCTGTCAGCACCTTCAGTGACAAACCCAGAACCAAATATGGGCTCTATCTGAATAACCTTAAACTGAAAGTTATACAGCTCAGGCTGTGGGATCCAACATCACAAAGCTGTGCATGTTAAAACATTTTAGTGTGTAGCTTGACTGCTTACAGGCTCATGGATATTTGTGTGCCTCAGCCAACCAAATTGCTGTCAATAAAAGCCAAACATACCACTGGTTTTCTCTTTGAGGCCCATACAATGACGGATGATGGACAAAAGTTGACGTGTGATGGATATAATTTGAATAATTGCCCTTAGGGTAACATTATCTTAGACACACAGCACTACTGTATCCCAAATTAGAAACTGTAAAAACTCAACATAATACACACAGTACATTGCGTTTCTCCCTCGCCCAAATCCAAACAGCTGATGTTTTGAGAGAACTGCAAAATCTCGACCCTTACAAATCAGCTGGGCTAGACCATCTGGACCCTTTCTTTCTAAAACTGACTGCAGAAATTATTGCTTCCCTCATTACTAGCCTTCTAACCTCTTATTTGCTTCATCAGAGAAACCAAAAGAATAGAAAGCTGCTGCAGTAAGCCCCCTATTCAAAAGGAAAGGATACTTTAGACCAGGGGTGTCCAAACCCTTCCATGGAGGGCCTAGTCTATGCAGGTTTTCGCTTTCACCATGTACAAGGCTGATGGAGTAGATCCCTAATTGGTTAGGATCTCCCCTCACCTGGCAGTCTAATCCTAAATTGGCTTTAATTGAAGGGAAAGACCAAAAACCAGCATACACTAGGCCCTCCATGGAAGGATTTGGACACCCCTGCTTTATACCCAACCTGTTACAGACCTATCTCCATCCTGCCCTATCTTCCTGAAGTCTTTGAAATCCAGGTCAACAAACAGCTAATCAACCATTTCGAATCCCACCAAAGCCTCTCTGACATGGAATCTGGTTTCCATGCTGGTCAGCCACTCTCAAGGATCTAAACAAGATGACTGCCTTGCCTGGTTCACAAGTTCTTTTTCAGTGTGGTAAGTTGGAGTGCCTGCTATCTGGATCTCTGGCTGTCTACGAGGGTGTTCACTCTCACTAAATCACGAGGTTATGAATGCATGGTAATATTTTTGCAATGTAGTCTAACATTAGACCGAGATTACTCTTCTGTCAAATAAGCTTGCGCCCTTAAAATAGCATATGAATAACACGCCACTGACTTTTAACCAGGTTTTTCCTGGCCAGTGGCGGAATTGTTTTCGGGAACTGCAAGATAGCACCAGGGAACGTTTGCGCCGGAACACGCCTCTTCTTTCCGCTGAACCGTCCAACGAACGCAAATTAATTCCCTAATTTACCAACGCGCATCTGTGGAGGGAAAAGTCCCATATGCGTCGGGTGAAAGATAGGAATGATACATGCATTTGTGTAAAAAGTCAATTGCGCTGGGTGTAAGATAGGGCCCCTTCTGTGTGTAGTATGCGCTTTACTGTGCTCACTGAAACCTCAGTGCCTGTTGCCACCAAGTCTTGCTGCATGTCTTTTGCAGTCACTCAGGTGTTTATCTAGCTAAAGAAATCTGGTTGCATCCAATAGCTTCCTTTTTCTGCTCATTCCACGTACTGTAACCACTGTTCCCTTCACTTTGAACTTGCAAACTATGCTTCCAACAGAGTCTCTGGGAACATTCAGTGCCAACGCTATCTTTTTGTATTGTATTCCTTGTTTGTGAAGCATAATAAGCTTTTCTCTTGTTGGACGATTGTTCTGACTCCGCCATGTTTCTCACATGCAGTCCAACATGACACTCAACAAACCCCTAGCCATTTCAGGTATTTCATGTGTTCCAGCTGAAGCACCTCTGGTGCAACCCTTGATCAGTGGCTTCAGGTGCTTATGACAACAGCTGTTTTGCAAATTTGTGCTGTTGTGAGGGATTCAAATTTTGAGACTAGTGAAGTCATTATAAATTGCATTTTGAGTTGGATTTGGGGAAACCACTTGATGCATTACTTGTGTTGAGCTATTTAAATTGCTTTTGTTACGATTTGTTCATTGCAAACAGCTGAAAGTCTGTACATTTTTATTATAAACCTGATTTGCAATGGGGGTTGAAGAATTTGGATTGCAACTGTATGCTCTTCAACCGGTCACACTTAACACCTGCCTGCCCAAAAAGCATCACCACTCTGGACTGGTCTATGCTGGAATATGTCACCAATTACAAATACTTAGGGGTCTGGATAGACTCCTCACTTTCTTTCCAGACCTACATTCACAAATCTCAAATCCCAATTTAAATCCATGATTGGCATCCTATTCCGTAACAAGGTCTCATTCACTCTTTCTGCAAAACATGCCCTTGTGAAAATTATCATCTTTCCAATACTAGACTTTAGTGATCCCATTTACAGAACTGCCTCAAACTCTCTCCTTAGGAAATTAGATGTAGTTTACCACAGCGCCATCTGTTTTGTCCCCAATGCCTCATATACCACCCATCACTGCAACCTCTATGTGTTAGTTAGGTGGCCATCATTACACACTTGCTGCCTAACTCACTAGTATCATCTTATACAAGTCCTTACTTGGCAAAATCCCACTTTACCTAAACTCATTTATCTCTACACTGTAAAAAATAAAAGGTTGTGAAAAATTTCAAGGCAACTGGCTGCACTAGATTTTTGAGTTGTGAGGCCAACTCAAAATCCTAAGTTTTCGTGCCAACTACTTATGTTTTGTTCAATCTCTCAACTATAATTTTTTTGTCCAATGGACACATTTTTGAATGTTGAACACACATGCAAATTTAGATTGAATGGACTTGAAGTTTGATTTTGACTGAATTAAAAATTGTACTTAAATGTGTGTTTTGAGAACGTAGGTTTAAGTTACTAATAAAATACAGAATGCTCTGCTCCCAGAGGCCCAAAGACATCTGATTGTCATCATGCCCTTGTATTATAAGGGATTTGGGACACCAGGTGAGTGCAATTATCTGTGCAAAAACACTATAGTGGTAGATGGTCTAATCATTAAATGCCGATTTATCTTACGGTTTTGAAATATGTTAATCAAGCTACATTATAACTAATTTCATAGCAAGTCATGTAATACCAAAATATATATATGTACTTTTCTTCCATCAAATTTATAAAAGATTATGTTAAACCATCTAAGAATCTACAAATGATGAATTACCCATGATTCTTTAGAAACATTCAAAATTTAAGTTCTCAAAACTTCACATTATGAGGCAATGTGAATCTATTTTCTAAGTTGAGTGAACACATTTTTCTTTTCTGACTGAACTCGTTTTTATACATTTAGATAAGTCAACTCAGAATGATGTGTTAACTCAATTTATTATTCACAGTTCAGCAAACTTATAAGCAAACTTACAAAAGTTTGTTGGATTAACTTAGTTTTGCACATAAATGTCATGTTTCCTAGAAAATGTATTTACTCAACTTAAAAAATATAGTAAACTCAATGTTCGCAAGTTGGCTTTTTTACAGTGCAGCGATTCACCCAGTCTCAACCTGCACTCATGCATGTAAAACTCTGGTTGCCACACAAGCTCACATCTCATTTGGCCACCTCTACTTCCAATTCTCTGATGCTAATGATTGCAACAAAATACAAAAATCCCTGAAACTTGAGTCCACCGTTACCCTCACTACCTTTAAAGTATTACTTTTGGATCCACAGTGAGACCATTACATGTGTTGATTCTATCCCCCTGTCCTTGCCCACTTATGCCCTAGAATTTCACCAAAATCACAAAGATAGGGTCTGCAATGTTCATAATTGCAAAACTATTTTAGCCCCCCCCCCCATTTTAATCTGGATGTGTAGTATATTGTCTATATTGTTTGCATAATTTAAGTAGCATCTTCTTACCATAGATAGCTTGAAACCCGACAGGGTTTCTTGGCTGTTATAGGCATTCCCTTACTGAGTGTCAGAAAGGGAATTCCCAACAAATGTGTGATGTATGGTTTGCTAACGTAAGGGAATTCCCATTGACAGAGCTGTCAATCAACCCTGAGCTATACGATAACATCTAATGTGTTTGCAGAGTGAGCACCTCCTCTAAACACAGGAGAGCAAGAGAGAAAATATGAACCTAGACAGTCCAGAGCGGGGACTCGTTTTAGCTCTAGGGCGCCTTAAATTCACAATTTTTAGAATCTAGAGGCCTAAATAGTGCTAAATATCGCCTAAAGTCGCAGAAGGCATCTTTAACGCATCTTGCAAATACTCACCTGGGGCCTCATTTATAAACCCTGCGTATGCACAAAAGAAGGCGTACGCCGCTCTCTACGCAATAATTGGGATTTATAAAGAGCAAACTTGTCTGGAAAATGCGCGGTCCTTCACGGAAACTCTGACCCATGCGTACGCACAAAAACGGGTGAAATGAGAAATGGCGACACCGCCGGCAGATGTGTGAAACACGTGAACCTGTTTGAAACTGCAGACCGTTGTGTAGCTAAACGAAATCGAAATACTGCCTCTCATTAATAATATGAACATTTCACAAAGCCAATCTTACAATCAACAGCCTGTGGTGGAATACAAATTAAATAAAACAAGATTGTAGCCAACTTAAATACAAACAAAGACATATTTGCAAAAAGAACACTCAAACATGTTCTGTAATTATATTGCCATGTTATGTAATTCATCCTCATAAATAATACGGTAAACAAAATAATGTGTAAAACATCATTGTCGATGCGTCCGTCTGGCGGAACAGACATACATTAGATTAGATAGATGTCTTCATTGACCAACTGGGGAAAGTTGTGTTCATAAATGTCATCAACTACGGAATCATGGTGTTCATGTACGCTATATGCCGTTAGTCCGTTTCATTTCCATCCATCGATTGTTCCATCGTGACGGATGTCTTAACCATTTTGAAAGCTGGAATTAATTCCATTTGCGCATAATCCCATTTACAATTACATGAATACCGACATATGTAGCTGATCAGATACAATCACCTGCATGGTCATAAAAAGCCATGATGCCAACCCAATGCGTAATGACGCACAATGGCTGATCTTGCACTGTTAGAAGATGTGGCAAATGGAAGGATTCAGAGGGAACGCATTGTCAGACAGCAAGAAGACTTGCTGGCAAACGAGGACAAGTGGCTTTTGAGCCGGTTCTGATTTCCTCGGGGCATCTTGTTGGACCTCTGTGCTCTATTGGGCCCAGCGATACAGAGGAGCACTCGGAGAAACCATGCCGTGCCAGTCCCACTTCAAGTCCTTACAACACTTGGATTTCTGGCGACTGGCACTTTCCAGAGGGAATTGGCTGACAGGTCTGGGATTTCACAGTCAACCCTTAGCCGGGTTATGCCAGAGGTGTTAATAGGTGTAATTTGTGTGTCGCATGATTACATAAAGTTTCCTTACACTGTGGGTGAACAGGCAAACAAAAAGCGCAATTTGCAGCTATGTCCGGTTTCCCATATGTAATCGGTGCGATTGACTGCACTCATGTTGCCATAATAAGGGCACCAAATGAGAATTAAAATGCTTTCATTAATCGAAAGCATTTTCATTTGATCAATGTCCAAATAATTTATGATGCAGACATGTTGCTATAATGTTACCAATTTTCCCCCACCCGTGGCAGACACACATTCGCCATGAAGCGCCAGACGCTTTGACATCGACTGATATCTGACCACTTTTTATTTGGGCCACGGTCCGACTTTCTTACAGCGTCTGCAACCTTTTGCCACTCCAACGCCTTTTCGGTAATAGGCACACTTTGCCCTTCAAACAACATTTTCCTCCTCTTTTCGACCTCGCCAACAATAGTTTCTATTTCACATTGAGTGAAGTTTCTTTTCTTAGTTTTCCTCTCTCTGTTTGCCATGATTTCTCAATCAATGAATATTAATTTCGGGGCGTTTCCCTGACTATTATTGGGCAAGTATAGGCTTGACATGCAGCCGCAAAAGCTGCGCCAAATTTTGAGTTGATTGTGATTTATAAAGGGAAGGACGTAGGACGTGCGTGCGCACGGTTTTATTAATCTGAATATTTCTTTGCGTACGCACGTCCTATATTTCGTCCGTACGCCACTTCTGATGCAGTTTTATAAATGAGGCCCCTGCACAGCTGGCTTTGCACATTACTGTTTTGTTAGCCATGCTCATTATGTTAGCTAATCTAGTGTTATTTTTGCACTGCCACTTAACATTCCAAATAATCTAGCTCCCGATTTTAGAACCTATTTGGAATGACTGTACATTCTTACTCCTACCGTATACCGTATACATTTTTAATTGACTATTTGTACTTTGTGTAATTTCATGTGTAACTATGTTGCCTTGCATCTTCTGCCTAGTCTTGGCCAGGTCACGATTAAATAAAGGTTAAATAATAAAGATAAAAATTGTGTTTTAACCTTGTACACACATTGTACAGTACTCGTACAAATATGAATGTAATTCATTGCATAATCCCTTATTCTGTCAGACACCACTCAGCATTCTTTATTGCCATTCAGGTTTTTAATGGAAATGGGAATGAAGGGTAAACAGATGCATGGTGAATTCTTTGTGCATTCATCCGTATCTGAGTGGCCAGTGCCTAAAAGTTAACAGGGCTTGCTCTTCCTCTGCAGTTAATCTAAACCTCTTGCCTGGGTAGTAAATTCCCTCAGCACGAGGGTTCCTTGGCCCTTCATCACAGGCTGATAGACAGATTCAGCCAATAAGGCCTTGAAAAAATACTTTATCTACCCAGTAGCTGTGGTGGGGTGGTAATGTTAAGTGATGTAATATTTACAGGATAAACTATTGATGTAAAGAGAAATGCTGAGTCATTCAGGAGGCTAATTTCTATCGTTATGACAGCAATTTAATAATAAAGCAATTTTGAGTTGGTGTGGTGATATAAACAAATAGTTCTCAACTCAAGGTACTTGGTGGTGCCTGGAGTATCAACAGGGAAAACTTGACAACACCTATGAGCAAGTTTGGGATCAATAACTATTTAAATTATATTCAATAATATTCAATGAGGAGCATGCCAGTGCAGAGCTTTGTTCAAGTCGTAACACTCCTGGCACAATGCACATATGCCCCTTACTGCTGGAGACCAGCGTTCAAAAAAGAGCCCTTTATGCTTCACCACTGAAGTCTCTTCTATGGAGTCCTAGGAATGGCAAGTCATTAAAATGTTACCTGATAGGTAAAGTCATTTAAATGTAACGCTTTTAATTATTTCCTTTGCCTCCAATCAGCCAATGAAATAAATCATAAATATTTTTATTTTAACCTTTTTTTTCTAATTTTTCATTTACTTTTATTTTTCAACATGTAACTTTAACTATTTTGTCGTTTGATTAATTTATCTAATTTCCATTTCCTCATGCAACATTTCCATATGTTCCTCGTGAATCTTTTTCATTTTCCTCGCCTCGTATGATAATGACAAGGTTGTGTCTAAAATGCCTGGGGGAAATCTGATACACCACTGGCTAATCATTGTGTGTAACATCCACTCAACTACCATAGTCTGCTGGAATTAATATATATTTCAGACATCTGGACTGTGACGTCATGAAGGTGTTTAAGTTACATCATAATCTGTGTGTCTGTAAAGAACAATAAATAAATTAAAATAAACTGTACAATATGTCTGTACAGGAACATTGTATTCTTTTTAAATACCAGCATGAAACTTTCTCTGGATATTTGAATTTGAACTGCCACAGAGCCTGCACTTTATCTATACAGAAACGCCATACCTGACGTGGGAAAAATGTCAATTTCTAGGTGACCAGAACAGTGTATGACTTAACAACAATTTGATTGAAATAAAATGCATTTATAATTGACAGGGAAACAACAAGGACCATTCTATGCTAAAGCTCCCTGGATGGGAGACCAATGCTGCTGGAAGTGGTGTTGGAGGGCCAGTAGAGGGCAGTAGTTCAATTGGGCCAGAGCTCTCCGGGGCTCAGTTCCAGCACATAAACTCGAATGTGCCTGCTTGCAGTCAGTTGCCTACTGGAAATATGTCACATAAAATCTAATGAAAGTGGTGCTTTTGAAAACATGATATTTCTGACTGAATAAATAAAATGTTTTTTAAATGGCATGTCAATTTTGTCCCGGCGAAGCTGAGATGAGAACAATCTGAACACGGACGTATTTGTTCAGCTATAGTTGCGTATTTGTTCAGAGGCACCTGCTCAGCGGCACCGCCAGGCATTTTCCCCCAATGAGACAAAAAGTAGTTCACCATACTCTTAGAACTATGAATAAGGGACAGCACATTTAATTTGTTAATATTGCTCTAACACATTGTGTCAAATGTTCAGCATTGTAAATAGTCCAAAGTAAAAGCACAAGGCTGGGTTCATCCGTTTTGGGAAGTTTTTAATTAAAACCTATGAACAGGTAAAGGCGAGCATAGATAACCATTGACCATAAGGAATACATTTGACTCTTTGTTAAATGTAGCAAGGAGATCTTCAGAGCACGTGTCTGTAAGAAAAGGCAGACTAATACTGAGGTGTTTTCATACCAGCCATTATGGGAAGAATGTGTATGAAATGTGAAATCCAAATTATAAAGGTAAAACACAAATAAATCCAAATGTTGATTGTACAACTAACCAGTGTTATCATCATATTTATACCTTAATAATAGGCAGTAATGAGGCAACCACTGGAGCCAGTAAACAAAGCTACATACTTGGTTACCAAGCTGGCAGCTTTGAAGAGTGTTTGTTGAGTCCTGGTTGGACTATGTATGTGTTTGTTTGCCTTTGTGTGTTTGTGTGTGTGTGTGTCTGTGTGTGTGTGTTGTAGTAGTACATAGAGAGAATGGGAGAAGGAAGTTTGTGTGAGGTTAACCTGGTCACCACAGATCCAAATCTTCTCAGCTGTTGCTACGGTCATATGCTGCACTGTCTCTTCATGTGGCAGATTATGTTTGGCACATTGAATGGGTCACTTCTTATATCATAACAAGGTAATAACATGTGTAATCAAGTCATGACTGATTAACAGTAATGTACTGTAAAATGCTAAATGCACTAATACATGTTGATACTACAGCAATCTCCAGAAAATGACATTTAATGGTTTATTTTTCAAAAACATTTTTTCAAAAAATGCCCCGGACCCCCCTAGGGAGAGCCCCCCAACATAACAAATCCCAATTTAACCCCTGGTAGGGGGCACTCTTCCCTCTGGTCTAAAGATCATTCCCAATGACATCTGCCCTGCATAGGGTGCCGTCTTTTGGATGGGTGTAACGAATACCTCAAAAACAGTAATAAAAGACAACAATGTTTATTACAATATAAACTCAGAAGTAAGATACTGTACCGAAAACCAAGCAGTCTAACAGGTAGAGGTCCATAAACAAATTCAGGTTAATCGAACAGGCAGAGATAGGTACACGGAACAGGTTCTCAGACAGGCAAAACGATCAGAAATCAAGGCAGGAACAGATCAGGCAGAGGAACAGATCAGTACAGAGGATAATCCAAAACACAATACTGAATAAACAATGCACAGGTCAGGCCAGAATAACAATCCAAGAATATATGCTCAGTAGGAAGAAAATAATTACAATACCTCGCAAAGAGGCAATGGTGTGTGTAAGCCTTAAATACAGACTGGGTGAGAGCAGGTGTACAGAATTTGGGTGATTGAGTCCGAGTTATGGGAATTGAAGTTCTGAGCAGTCTAGGATAGGGAAGCTGTAGTTCTCAGGGAAGGGGAACTGGGGAATGTTACAATGGGACCTTAAACAGGTGTTGTCACTGGTCGCTAAAGATCCTATGGCACTATTCTTAAGAGTAGGGGTGTTAACCCCGGTGTCCTGGACAAATTTCCAATCAGGCCATTATGCCCTGCATGAGTTTATTACACACATTGATTAGCCAATGTTGTATCAGATTTTGCCCAGGCATATTAGACGTCCCTTGTCATTATCATAGATGAGGAATAGAAAAAAGATTCAGTAGGAATATTGGAAATGTTGCATGAGGAAATGGAAGATAGAACTAGAACGGCTTGCATTTTCAATAAAAATAAAAAAAGTATATTTAAATTATACTCCAGTATTTAACTTCTAGTATACTTATGTTTAACCATAAGTATGTATTTAATATATTTAAGTATATTTGAAGTATACTTGCAAAATATACATACCAAAATAATATATTAGAAGTACATTTAGGATAAATAAAATACATTTCAAGTACATTTAAATATACTTTTTTTAACTTGGGTATAAACTATAATGTGATTGCATTGCAGCAGTGTGTTATGGGTACCACTACCCAGGCAGAAGTGGTTTGCTCTTTTCACCCATTTGCAACTAAACAACTCTTTTCACCCATTTGCAACTAAACAACTCTTTGGACAAAGATGGTTTGAGGAAGTGAGACCAAGGCAGAGAGTTGTGTTTGATATTTATTTAGGAAAAATAAACCTAGGTCGACATTTTCCATAACCTACAACAGGGCGACTGTGAAGCCCAAACAAATAATCTGGGACTAGGAAGTACAAGGTGAATATACACACTGTGCGCTCTTCATGACACCACACGGATGAGATTACATAGATTTAACCTTCACAGGACGATAGTAATACAGCTTATTAGCGTAGAGTGACGCGGACATCATTCCCTGCATATACATAGGTTTACTCAGAAATGAATCTCATAGTATATAACGCTATAACATGCAGACAGTGTCAAACTAACACACGTGTACTTTACCCAGAAGCATCCAATGAAGACAGAGGTATGAACCTTCAATGCCACATACTGATTATTTTTCTTGTTTGAATGATGGCAGATCGCAACCAACTTAAAAGGTGCATATACTGCCACCTACTGTAGTGGAGTGTGAGACCAGTCACGGCCCACCCAATTCAAATTCTATCTAAATTCGTCACCCTAACTGTACATACACACCGCCACAGACTTGAGCTTCCAAAGAAGCTCTGGACGCCCTGTCAAGGACGCTTGTCAAAAAAGTATAGGGAAGCTTTCGACTCTTTGGGCGCTTTGGCCGCTCTGACGTGGTATGATCAGACTGTAAAAATAGGGCAGGACTAGCATACGTAGCCTTAAATATATCGTGAGCAAATGAATTGCATTCCCGCTTAAATCGAGAGAACATATTTCCAATAAGAGTTGAACTCATCCTCATATGTGTATCACTGGATCATTATGGATCATCGGGAAGTTGTTGTGTTTGGTGCTGCTTTATTGTATTTGTGGAGAAGAAGTTGACGTCAGACTCGGAGAGTTGGGGTCATGACACACTCCAGGACCGTCATCAACGGACGTCTGTATTTCGATTGGTTGCTGGTCGTTAGCCGCTGAACCGCGTCATAGCTCTTTACCATAAAGTTAAACAAACTTCAACTTTTCTGCTTGACGCTCTGGTCGCTCAACACACCTAAAACGCGACGTTGACTTATTTGCTGGTCCTTGCAGCTGAGAGAAGCTGGCTTCCATTGAAAATGAATGACTTCCGGTAACTTTGGAAGCACAAGTCTGTGGTGGTGTGTACGTACAGTAAGAAATTTAAATACAGCCCTTGACACCAAGCCACTTCCCTTCCCACTCCCCAGCAACCCTCCCATATCCCACTTCCTACCCTCCCCCTAACCTTCACATCCAACAGTTCCCTCTCAACATCATACTTCCCCCAATACAACAACAGATGTTCCACCGTTTCCTCCACTACACACCCATCAAACAGACCAGTCTCATGCCTACCCACCACCTTCAAACCTGAATTTAACCATGTGTGCTCTAACCTCAACCTACACCACAACACCTATTCTCTCCCACACCCCATAGTCCCTGTTTCTACCCTCACTGTCCGCTGCACCTCCTAATACCCTCTCCCCATTCTGCTACCATAACCACTTTCTCTGCCACCAGTCCATAAAAAGAAACAGAACCTAACAATCACCCCATCCTCTCTAACACCAACAATAACAGACCGGATGCTCCCTAAAACCACAGCTGAGTCAGAACACACCACCACTCTCATAGGCCTCACCTCCTCAACCCACCTCAACCCAGGAATCACCACCACCATCTATGCTGTGTACACCGACACCTGACCCGTGACCCTCTGGACCACCTGCACATTACATTCAGGCACATACACACCCACACCAACCCAACCAATGGTCGGATCCTTTGACCCATCAGTGTACAGCTGCACAAACTTACAAAAACCCTGCCCAACATACCTCTCCACACACCTACCCATGCTACCCTCATCAAACTCCTTCCTACCCTCCAACAAACTCAGATCCACCCACGGAACTGGAAACAACAAATGTGGCACAGACCCCCAAGCCACCATAGACCCCACCACGACCTCACACAAGACATACTCCTCCACTGACTTCTCAATCACCCACCCAAACACCTCTATCTTACCTCCTACACACTTCAAGCAATCACCCACAGCCACCACCGCTGGATGACCCTCCACTCTACCCTTAAATCGTGCCCAGTTAGCCAGTGCAAGTTTATCCCGCCGCATACCCAAAGGCTTCTCCCCTGCCTCCACCTGCAAACACTCCACTGGTGAAGTCCTAAAGGCCCCCAAACATAACCTCAAAGCTGCAGCTGGAACCACATCCCAGACCTTAAGGACCGACTTAGAAGCAGACCCATACGCAAAACACCCATAATCTAAAAGTGACCTAATCAACGCCTGATACATACGTAATAAAGTGTGTCGCTTTGCACCCAAATCATGACCCACCACCGCCTGCATTAGATTCAAAGCCCTCCTACACCTCACACATACTTTACATTGTAACGTCCAGCTTCCTAGTCTGGAATAACATGGTGACCACTTACGAGGAATTTGAAAGTTTGATTAAAACGGGAACACCTCAAAGTCTGCAAAACCCAGTAGAGAGGGCCGGCAAAAAGTAGCAGACAAATGCGTAAGTGGTCACCATGTTATGGTTTTATCACTTATTACCGTATTCTTGTATTTTAATACTTACAAATTTTTATTTAATAATTACTAAATGTCAGAGCCACCACAGAGTACTATTGCTGACCTTGCATACATTTCTTATTGCAGGCAAAAGATGACTATCACTGGCTTTTCTTTACGAAGAATAATTGAAATACATCTCAAGGAGCTAAGCATACTGTCTTGTCTTTTAATATTCATTTAATGTGTTTTTTGTTTGTGGGTTTGTGAATCGGAGTTTGGGTCAGGGAATGGCATCATGAAATACTGCCTGAAGGCATTATTTACTAAAGTGCTGAAGACAAACTTTTTTCTTTAATATATATTTTATAACTGAATTCAATTTTGAATTTCAAAATAACTTTAAAATGTGTTTGTATTGTATTTGAATATTGTTGTAACCAATTTTCAAAATAGTTTAAAATATGTTTCATTAGAAATAGACATTTAGAACATAAGCCTAACCTAGTATATAGCTTATATGCAGCTGATGGACTAACTGGAACAACAGTATGAGTGCGTAGGATTCCCAGAGGATCTCTGTCTAAAACTCTGCTGTTCTCTGGACGAATTACCTGCGCATTTACACTGTGAACCCATTGCGGTTAACACAATCTGTGATCTAATTTCCTGTTTACATGAAAACCTTCCCGAGCAGGTTTAAGCTTATACACCTGTTGCTTTGCGCAGCAAGTCCAGGATGAGCGTTGAAGAACCAAACAATCCAAGATCATGTCAAATGTCCAACAATCAAATCCAGCTAACTGAGTTAGCGACGTATGAAGAATGGCTGGGGTCTCCCTGTGTTTAGGTTGCTGGTCATTGTTAACTGTATGTTTGTGTTACATTTTGGTTTACCTGTTGCCTGTTCCTAATTCCCTGGTAGTGTGAGAACTCCATGATTTCTGGTAGTAACCTGTTTTGTTATTTTGTATATTCCTCAGTTAGGCATTTTTCTATTTGTTTATCTATATATGTTTATCTATATACCCTGTTATATCTCAAATGGGATAGTTTAAGTTATAATAAACCTGTTTTAATTTTTACAACCTGGCTCCCTACCTGATCCCTATGTCCAAACGTGACACACATGAACACTCCACGTCAGAGATGTGATTCAATATTATTGAATGAACAGACTACAAGTCAGAAATATAGAGTATACTACAGTTTGTAAACAGAAAACACAAAGCACAAATAAAAGTAACATTCCACAAACAAATATCTCCTGATCTACAAATGTGAAACACGAGCCACAAATATAATTCACTATCCAAAACGAATATGTCATGTTCCATAAATAAGAAACATTATTCACAATATGCAAACAAACTATTTCAATATACACAAACAAATACTTTATGATCATTAAAGAAGAAACCGGGTCCACAAATATAACTTACATTCTGCAAACAATTAGCATGACTTGAAGATGTATTTGTGTGTGATATAATCAATGAATGAATGAGTCAAGTCTTGATGAAAGTAGCTATCAACTTACACTTTAAAAAGGTAAGCTTTTCATGAAAACGTTATTGGGGCAAATGGCTTGCTAACTCACTAGATTTAAGTTTGAACCAGAAAGTTGTGTGTCTTACTAAAATTTGCGTTGTCTCGCTACATGTTATAGCTAATCAGCTCCAGCCAGGCTTTATTAGTATGGAATGTACAGATCGTCACTACCCCGATTATCCTAAAGAGGATAGATTTCTCCTTGTCAAAGTACTATATTCTCTTAGCTAGATAGACAGCCTATCAGCTGAAAAAGATATTAACATATTTTTTGATACATGAATTGCATGTCCTTGTCACTTTTATAATCTGTCTAGTTACAACATTGTTCTTAAGTTGCTCAGAATTGATACAGTTGATGTCTTAGTGACGTTGCACTTCTGAGTCAGGCTTTTGAGCTGATAAATACACTCCTAGCTATCTACAGCTATTGCTAGGAAGTTATCTTATGTAGATGACAACAACAGAAGGGAAAACATATAAAATTGTGCTAAGGAAGAACTGTTTATGACGATAGATGAGCAACGCACCAAACGCATTGTGCCGAATTTCGCTTCTCACTGGGTCAGCCAAAACGCATTGTATTACTATGTCTAGATAGTGGCCAACATGGCCAATGTTAATTTCAGTGTGACTGAAGACCTTTCTATTATTATCTTTTACACTCAAAATAAGACACAGCCCTAGTAAAACAGTAATTTTGAATTTTCTATCATAAGAGCATCCTATAGACTCATGAGATTAAAATGGTTTTAGAAGGATAATTTATAGGAATTTTGTTTGGTCTTATCTTATAGGATTTGCATATAGGAACCAATCCAGTAAGCCTTTCTGCTATGATTATACAGCAACAACAAATTCCAGAGGGGAAACTGCATCCTATATTGTAATTATTTTACTTGAAGCTTTCACAAAATATAATTTCACTGTTTCTCTTTACTTTCCTAGATGATACCAAGAGTAACTCCTGTTTTCAACGTATCATAGCTATTCAACTGAACACTGCAACACAAGAAGGCTGTCCTGATGTCTCACCATCACTGACAGATACATTAGCATCCACTATGAATGGGCCTACAGTAGGCATCAAGCAAATTCAACAACATGCAGACATAGGCTAATTGCATGTAGCTATATTTATTTTATATAAGAAATAAAAATGCCAGCTACATTTGTTACCACCACATGGCCTTGCAGTTTGTTTATTGATGGTTATGCTTGTTGAGTATCTCAGCTGTTTAAAATTCAATCTATTGATATCCTTAAATGGTAGTGCTCGATGTGGTGTAGTATTATAGAACATGTGGCTTCGGGCACTTTGCAACACTTTTTAATGCTTAGGACTTTTGATAAAACCTCTGTGAATCCACTAATATCATCTGCAGTACTATGTAAATATATATATATATATATATATATATATATATATATATATATATATATATATATATTTATAATTTTATACATGTGTTGATTTGGTTGTACCCCTGTAGAAAACAAGTATTTGTTAAGTGTTTGTTCTAAATTACAACACTGTATTAACTAATGTAAGAAAAGTGCATCAAATGCCGTGGTTTCTAACCAACTAATGGGAGGTTTATATCGGTTGTAGTTTTGAATTGCCACTGTTCTAAATATTTTTTCTATGCACATTCTACCTATAATCTACATTTGTGTTGCACAAGGTTAATTAAACTGCAATGGCATTATAATCCACTGCTCAAAAAAAAAGGGGAACACATATAACATGAAGTTAGTAAATTTTCGGGCATATCAATCTGTCCAGTTATGAATCATATGCGGTTGTGAATCAATGTCACCTGTTTTGGTTCAAATGAAAGGGACTACAGGTGCACTGGAGCGGCAACAGCAAGACAACGCTGAAAAAGGGAATGGTTTTGCAGGTGGTGGCGACAGATATTTGCTCTCTCCTAATCCTCCCTAACTGATTATTCTTCAGTTTTGCTAGTGTCTGTGTCACTACTGGTAGCATGTGCCGGTACCTGCAGCCCATTCAGGCCCAATGTCCTGTAGTACAGTGGTTCTCAAACCTTTCTTGGGGGACCCCCAGTCATGCCATATGTTAGATGTATCCCAGAGCTAGAACACCTCAATCAACTTGTCAACGAATCATCAATCCCTTACCTGCTTGAATTAGGTTAGCTAGTTCAACAAAACTGTGAGACGGCTGGGAGTTTCCCAGGAGAGGTTTGAGAACCACTGCTCTAGTGGGACCTGTGCTAACAGCAGAAGCTCACTGATGCCTTGGTCCAGATCTGGGAGGAGATCATCCAGGACACCACCCGCCATCTCATCAGGAGCATGCCCAGGGGCCTATAACTTCAGGTTTAACCCTGGGTTTTCAGTATCACAAAGTTTGATCACCTGTTACTGGGTTACATCGCCATGGTAACTTATGCTCAGAACCTAACCTGCTCTGGAGCAGGTTAGAGTCGTAACCGATTTACCTGAACAAAAGCACTGCCTACTGACCAATCAATTCTCGATTGAAAAATGGGTCACCATGCAGGGAGTCGTTATTGGCTTTCTCCGGTGCAGACACCGCCCCTTTTATGTGAACGCGCTCATCACTTGATTGGGAAATCGTGGGTTGATTTAACGAATTGGTAACCACCATTGTGACATCGCTTATCTAGATCACAATTGTTAGGTTCAGTGAGTCCAGGTAATGAAAAGAAACCCGGGGCATGTTGAACTTGCTTCGTAGTATAGGCCCCTGGTGTTGTCGGGAGTACATAAAGGCAGGAGGCATATACATTATTGTGTCACAATATGAGTTGCTATGATGAAATCCATGCTTGTTCGAAAAGCTAGATTTAAATTGTTTAATTAAATTTTCGTGTGAGATTGAATCCAGCCCTCAATCAGATGATGATTTTGGTTTGCATTGATTGTTGTTACGTCATTTTGCTCTCATTAAATTACACGATGTAAAGTAAAGATTTGGGCCCGGTTCCCCAAAACGTTCTTATCGCTAAGTAGTTCTTAACCTATTCCTTAACCTCTCTCTTAACCTAATGGCACGGTTCCCGAAACGTTCGTACTCTAAGTATATCTTCTGTAAGTCATACTTTCGTAAGGTTGGTCTGGACCATTCGTAGCTCTCTCTTAGCGTTGTTTGAGCTCAAGCCGCTAGTCGCCGC
>JACXGM010000243.1:0-83502 GCA_016801145.1 Umbra pygmaea
GATATCCACGGTAAACCCAATGAATTTAATCTCAGCTGAGCTACACTGCACTTGGAAGATAACCAAATAGACCTAGCCCCCCCCCCCCACCCACCCACTGGCCCAGTGTGCAGGCAGGAGAGTGAAAGGCACATAGTGAGATGTAAAAAGCAACCGATGCAGACACCATTATTAGAATCTAGCAGCCTAAACAACAGTCACTGATTCAAAAAGCGGCAATTATTAATTTCAAGCCTCGGTTAATTAAAACTATAGCTAGGCATTTAGCCCCTTGTTACAATTATTGCATTGGTTTGTAATTATACGGACCTGCTTATCAACTCTATTAACGCTAGAGCTGGGAAGGTGCAAATCCGGCAACCCTTGTCATTCTGATTCCTCAAAGAGAGACACCGTGGAGATGATCAGAAGATTGTGAGTGTTTATCAGTCATAGTACCCAGGGTTGCCAGGTCTAGTGGCGTCTGGAGTGAGGAAAGATGTGCTTTGGGGTTTGAGACGACGAGGATGAGTGGGGGGCGGGATAGGGGAGGAGGGATGACTGCCTGCCACAGAAAGCTTTGTTTGATGTGCGAGGCACCCGGGGAATCCAGAATTCTTCATGCCTAATTTTCTGATATGAATATCATTTAATGACAACCAGACAATCTGAAAACAGCAAGCATTCCTGAGGTTTAATCTCAGAAATGTGTGAGGCAAAACACAATTAAACATTCAATGATGAAAAGCTGGTGTCTGTTTTTTAGGGAACAAAGATAAAAATGCGTAAAAGCCCAGCTGCAATGTTTCTATGTGTAACTAATAGAGGAATGGAGAAATAATGAGGCACTATAGCCAACATGCTATTCCACAATTTACTTCTCTCATACATATGCCATATGCATGAACTTTAACTCGTAATTCTTAAGTGGGCAGAGCAGTAATTGGCAAGCTGAATATTATGACGGGAAACAACAAAGAGCTTACGTGGTGGCTTTTCGAGAAGACCTGGATATACACTCTCTCTCTCGTATTCACCACTCTGCAGTGAAACCGTGAAACGAGTGAAGATAGGTTTTTACCTGTAGCCTGATGACAGCTGTGAGTGTAGGTTTGCACCCCATGTTTAAAGTCTGGAGTGGAGGAGAACAGGCTTCCTCCAGTCACCGCAGTGAACAGCTGTGACACACTAGCATTGTCGCTGCCAGTGTTGACACGCAGCCTAGCTGTGAGCTGTGCCAGCCGTGCCAGTGTCGCAGCAGCGCCCTATCTGTCCTCCTCCGCTTTACGCGGTCATCTGAACTAGCACTCCACCACACGAGCACACGCGGACACACACAGTCCCTGTGTGAAGTGAGCCTGTGGCCTGTCAAACAGAACTGACACAGACATACACCTATTCTCCACAAAATATCAATTTTAAAATCAACACTGCGGAGCACAGTGAATCCAGTGAAAGCCAAACACCTCTGTTTTTTAAGGCTCGGCTACTGCATGTTGTTCATTATTATTTCACCCATACAGGCAGCACACAGGTGCAATACACGCATTTAGGGAAGCCGCAGTCTCAGAGGATCAGGGCTGGTGTTGTCCTGTTTTGTCAGAGCAGGAGTGCCTCGCTGATTAATGACTGGGCCTGGCACTACTTGCCAGATGCCAGGTAATCAACCTCTTCTCTGTCACCCTTCCTAAGGGAATTGTTCCTTTTTCGACATGGAGGCCATTGTTTGGGTTTGAACTCCCAGTGATCTTACACTACTGTGGAGGTGCCCAGCCTGCTTCCTGCCTTCAGCCATCCAGTCTGTTTTCACCATGACCCCCCACCCCGCCGCCACCGTTCCTAACAATACGGTACAAGAGGACATGATTAAACGCACTGGCCAATTAGGGAGTACCGTCTGAGGCTGCTCTACATAGGAAATGTCATGTTATGAATATTTGAAGAGGGGCAGGGAGCCCATTTCCAGTTTTGACCCAATTTAGCAAACAGACGTCGTGATGTGCTATAACATCATCTCGCTGTCCAGAAACAATGGCGTCAATGTCAACCCAACATTAGATAATGTAGCAGCAGACAGGCCAAGGCTTTATCATCACAACGCTTCGCCATCGAGCTGATTGACAAAGAGGGAAATAAGTGGCCATCTACAATGTCATCACATGGTTTGTATGACTGAAAAACATTAGTCCTTTTTAACCAGTCTGTCCTCAAATATGTTTTTTACCAAGGTGGAATTGTTTTAAAGTGAGTCATACTTTGGATCATTTAGCAATCCCACTCGGAGTTATGGGACGTAAACAATTTATTTTCACTTTGGAACAGTACAGTTTGCTTTAACTACTGCGGTGCGTAGAAACCCACGGAAAAGCACCTAACACTGCCAAACAGATCTGAAAAAGAAATCAGGAAGCTCTTTGTGAGGATTATTTTTTAAATCTGTGAGATATGATGGAAAATATTGTTATTTCATTTATTTTTGATCAGTTTACCCATGGCATGCTTTTTGGTATAAATTATTAAATAAATACAGACTAATTAAATGGAATATGTATCTTACTCGCCAAAAACTCAGAAGTATTTCCAAATGTGCAAATAAGGTTCTGCACAAGTAGGGCATCACACACATTTACTTTGTTTGCAAAAGTTACATGGTATCCCCTACATGATGTTTATATAACATGTCAGTTTGGCAGCTCATCCTATCAATCCTAATGGACAAGTATAGTAGGATGTGGCCAGTGAAGAGTGCTGGATAGACAAAGACGGGTAAGATCCCACCAATGACATCGGGACAACCTAAGACAGGCACTGCCATGCATCTGCCCAAACCAATGAAACCATATGCCTTTATATACAGATTGTTGCAGTGTGTTGGGTGCCCAGTAATGGTCCCATGGTCAGAACTCTCCGGAAGGATGTCTGTGTGTGTCTGTTTGTGTGTGTGTGTGGTGGGTGTGTTTTCTGCATTGAACAGCAACAACGTCCTCACAAAATAAATTAATATATTGCACCAGCTGTTACTTGAAACAAAATTCAGATTTTTGTTCCTAGCTTCTCTACTTTGCGGACATTGGACTCGCAGCTCTTTTGGTTGGAGTCATCCGGATGATTGTGACTTGCAATTTTATTAATCAAATCCTTAATTTTGAAGATTTGGAAGAGCACGACGACTTGAGTCAACACAAAACAAATGAGTCGTCTCTAACATAAACACACAGTGAGCTATTTATAACTGAATGTAACTTCATGCTTTCTTGCAAGACAAATCAATATCTGGGGGTTTAGGCATGGACGCCACTGGAAAGCTCTTTGTTATCAACACATTACTTGACAGATGAGGCTCTATGAGCCTTTGACATAATGTCATATTTACGTTATACTTAATGTATACTTCTGATGTTTACAGCTGAATAAGACTGATCATCCAATTACATACATTACATTATAGTACATTATAACCTTCATGATTCTCATTTAAAATTTGACCTACAAATCATAATTCAGCCCCTTGTGTGTTATCTTCTGGTCATCTTTGGTCAAGTCGTTTAGCCTCACAGCAGTGTGTCGTCAAATTATGGGCAGCTGAAAATTAAATATCTACCCATGGGCTTTGACAACCCACCGTTTGAATGATTAATTGAGATCTAGAGACCAATCATTTCAACCAATTTAATGCCTAAGAGTACAGCAGGGCAGGCGAATTGATTAAATTACAATGGATCTTGAAGTTTTAAAATCCGATTTTAAATCAATCTAATGATTCCAATTTAACAGATCAAGTATGTATTTTTGTAGTGAATGTTTGAACATTCAATAGGCTATTCTATAGTTAAGTTCACGCAGCGAGACCCATGTCCATTACTGCACCGAAACGTTTAGTTTTGTAGAAATGTTCAAAACAGTTTAACCCCATGTGAAATGACACATTTACAGCTTGTTTTTAATCAAATACCGTTCCAGTTTCCATTTAAATAAAACTGGCCTTCCAAATGCATCGACTGTCAAGGAATCACGGTCATCACCTTCTCCTCTAAACAGGATCTGTGCTACACTGATAAATGGCTGTCTTGGTAAATGGTGCGTCACCGTGGTACACTGGCTATCATGCAACACACGTCAGCAGATGTGCATGTGTGAGGTGTCAGGGGATCATGTGATGCCATTACAGAGCTGTAAAATTATGAAGTATAATGGCTCCAGCACCACAGTCCATGATGTGATATGACCATTCTCATTAGAAAGTAATCTTTACCGACTTCAAAACGGGTTGCTACTCTATTTGTTTCAGATCCAACTGCCTAATGTGCTTTCAATGCATTGCAGACATACTGTAGACTTCAGACTATATTTAAAAAATTTGTCTCGAAGCTCAATGTCCTTGGCAAGGAACAGCACTCAATACATGGCAGTTTTGAGCGCGTGGTCTGTCTCTTAGCGGGAAGAAGCGTTAACACCCATTGGCTTAGCGCGCGTAGTGCCATTCCCCAACGTAAATAAGCAGACAACTGAGAATATTTAGTCATGTCTAGACTGTTTCAATGACATCATAGCCTGCACACTCAACACATGAGATATGGTAACTTTTCATTTGTTTTCAGCAGTGAAAAATGTCTCTCTTTGTAAAGGCTGGATTAATCTCCCTTCAGAGCATGGAGATTGGAAGAGAGAAGGGGACATTAGTAGTGTTGCACTAGAAAGAGGCAGTCAACAGCATTCCTTTAATCTCAGATCCACACACTGACAAGGTGAACTGGGAACAACGCACCCCCAACTGTTACATTTTCTTTAATGTGAAAACATAAGACGAGAGAATATGAACTAATGATGAATAAACATTTTTTTTTGCCATAAACACATGATGATTTTAATTTAATTTCACAAGCAAATAAACATCTAAATGAGAAATTTGAAGTTGCTAAATCTGTTGGATAAGGTAATGATACAGTATGTATCCTTCCATTCTTGAAAGTATAATCTATATATGTGTCATGGGCTTTTATCTCCAATGTTTATAAAAAATAGTAAATGTAAACAATGTATAGCCTTTAAGGATGGTTACAATTATCATGTTGTAAGTATCGTCGTTGATGTTGAGTCACTTTGTTACTGTTTTAATGGCAGATTGCCCCTTTAATGCTGCTAGGTGACAAATGTATTACAGCTTTTATTATTTCAGTATTCAATACTTTAAGGTGGCTGAAATAAAAAATAACAGTGCAATAATAAATATTAAACATAAGAGCCTAATAAACCATTTTTAATATGAAGAATGAAACATTACATCAATTTAATACAGTATATCTGCAGAGGACACAGTGTTATGACGAAAACCCCATCCTAAACATTGTCCCAGTGTAGTCCCACAGACACAACGAACCCCTGTTAATCAGAGCAGTGAACACAGCAGCCCACCTGACAACTTCCCCACTGATAGCCTTGACATTTAGCACAGAGGAAATATGCATGTTTGCAATGAGAAAATCTGCAAATATTAAACCAAGACGTTGTTAGTGTCACACAAACCATTAAGGCACATTTGATATGGCTTGCTGTACACGTCTCAGTGCTGACAGAATGAAAATGGAACGCTGCTTTGTGACAAGAAGCATTCAAATATTTTTAAGACTCATGCTGACATACAGCAGAACCAGTTCAGTGTGTGAAGAAAGGTATGAGTATGGCTGGAAAAGGGTATGAGTATGGCTGGAAAAGGGTATGAGTATGACTGGAAAAGGGTATGAGTATGGCAGGAAAAGGGTATAAGTATGGCTGGAAAAGGGTATGAGTATGACTGGAAAAGGGTATGAGTATGACTGGGGAAAGTTAGAAACAACAAAAGCCCAGTGTTATCTTTGTGAGAGATATAGACAAAGCCATTTGAGTTTTAAGTTCTTTCCCCTTTACTGCAGGACAAGGTGATCTGTAGGTCCGTAGCCCTCTCGCCAAATAAGCTCTGCTGCTCCAAAAAAGAAAAAAAACTGCTGCTCTGACCTCAGAAGCAAGGTGATCCTGACGCTTCCTCATCAATCAGCTGCTGCCAAGCCACAGATAATGGTGAGGTGGGAAGAGTGGAGGCTCTCTATCTGAGTCTATCACCTAATTCAGGCTTATAGTTCATGTCATCCCTTATTCAGAAACCCACAGAGGATTAATAAAGATAACTGGAACAGAAAACAACAGCAACAATAGTTTAAAATTTCTCCAAGCCATGCATCTACATGCTATACACAACAGACACACACATTACATGATATATATAAAAACATAATTACAAAGTTGTACAAACTGTAATAAGAACTAGATTAGTTTATATATATATATATATATATATATATAATATAGTTTAAATATATAGATACAACTTATTTAACCTAGCTACGTTTGAAGTACATGAAAATCATATGTAGCACTGTAAATATGTTTTTTGTAATAGCTCAAATTATTCATATGTAAAAAATATTATTGAATTACTAATTCTTTGTTTATGTTTGGAAATGCATTATGTTGAAAATGTTACCAATCACACAAAGAAAACTGGTCTCCCTTTCATCTCAAGAGCACAAAAGTGCAGCGAATCCTCATTATTACAATAACTATAATTAGAAAGATTATTCTCTTAGGGGCACAGTGCTCCCAAAATAATACTCCTGGTCGCACAGCAAAACATTCGCCCAAACTAGTCACATAGTTAAGCCATAGACACATGTTAATGCTCAAATGCTCAACACAAACTCACACTGGATTACACACAGCCACCCATTCTCTCCCTACTGCCCTACACGCCTGTCCTCTGACGCCCCCCCCCACACTCACCCTACACACTCTCTCTTCTGTCTGTGTATAATATATCATTTTCTACCGGCAGTCCATGGCTGAATGTTCCTGCATTAAAGAGAAGCTGAGGTAATCAGTGGCTTTCAGAAGGAGATAGCACTGCAGCCTGGGAGTGGGAGAGTGAAGGAGGGGTACCAGGCCTTTGCCACGGAGAGGAGGATGGACACATTTCCTCTGCCCTTCTAAAAGCCCCAATCACTCCCAAAACCCAAACATTTATGTATACATCAAGCCCATCAATATACACTCACCGTCCACTTCATTAGGTACACCTATTCAACTGCTCGTTAA
The DNA here is from genome assembly GCA_016801145.1 of Umbra pygmaea. Taxonomy (NCBI): domain Eukaryota; kingdom Metazoa; phylum Chordata; class Actinopteri; order Esociformes; family Umbridae; genus Umbra; species Umbra pygmaea. The sequence continues at coordinate 7,105 of JACXGM010000243.1, forward strand.
CTAACATTTCTAATCAGCAAATTGCGTGGCCGCAAGTCAATGTATTTCGGCATTTTGACATGGTCAAGACAATCTTCTGAAGTTCAAATCAAGCATCAGAATTGGGAAAAAAGGTGATTTAAGTGACTTTGAACGTGACGTGGTTTTTGGTGCCAGATGGGCTGGTTTGAGTATTTCAGAAAGTACTGATCTAATGGGACTGTCCCAAACAAACATTATTAGGGTTTACAGACAATAGTCAGAAAAGGAAAAAAATATCCAGTGAGCGGCAGTTCTTTGGGTCGAAAATGCCTTGTTGATGGCAGAGGTCAGAGGAGAATGGCCAGACTGGTTCAGAGAGAAAGACAACATTAATTACCACTTGTTACAACCAAGGTGTACAGAAGAGCATCTCTGAACACACCACACATTGAACTTTGAAGCAGATGGAATACGGCAGCAGAAGACCACACTGAGTGCCACACCTATCAGCTAGGAACAGGAAACTGAGACTACAATTTGCATGGAACCTCCACAATTGGACAATAAAAAATTGTTAAAACATTGCCTGGTCGGATGAGTCTCAATTTCTGCTGCGACATTCAGATGGTAGGGTCAGAATTTAGTGAAACAACATGAAAGCATGGATCAATTTTCTTGGCCTATTTTGGGCCCCTTAGTACCAATTGAGCATTGTTTAAATGCCACAGCCTACCTGGGTATTGTTACTGACAACGTCCATCCCGTTATGACCAAAGTGTTCCCATCTTCTAATGGCAACTTCTAGCAGGACAACACTTAATGTCACAAAGCTCACATCAAGTCAAACTGGTTTCTTGAAAATGACAAAGAGTTCATTGTACTCAAATTGCCTCCACAGTCACCAGATCTCAATCAATTCGAGCACCATTGAGATGTGGTGGAACGGGAGATTTACATCCTGGATGTGCAGCTGACAAAACTGCAGCAAATGTGTGATGCAATAATGTCAACATGGACCGAAATTTCTGAGGAATGTTCCAGCACCTTTTTGAATCTGTGCCACAAAGAATGAAGGCAATTTTGAAGGCAAAAGGGGGTCCAACCTGGTACTAGCGAGGTGTATCTGATTAAATGGCTGGTAAGTGTACACTGTGTCAGGTATGTACATTTTCTCTTTGGGAAAACCAGGGCAAAGCATAGTACACAAAACAAATTGAAGCAGAATGAATAAGTTGAATTAGTTGTAGTAATAAATTACAAACATCTAAGATCGGCCAATGAAAAGTGATGAAAAATAAATCCACACAAATCCTTTTGATTTGACTTGGACAGTTAAATGTCCTGATATTTAATATTACATATTACATATTACATATTACAGACGAAAACCTGTCAGATGTAAATGCTCAGCCTTCCAGTGAGGTTTAATACTGTTTGGCTCAAACGATTCAGACTTGACATGTACCGGTATTTCAATCCTTACATCACAAACACAGCTCTAGCTCAGCCCTGATTAATTACACATACTAATGGTTTCACAATAAACAGACAAATTCAACATTACAACCCGCAAGTCTGCAGGTCAAACATTCAATGTTTAAAAGGGAAAACCAAGTGAATACCAAGCCACAGTCATGGCTTTCTGCCATCATCTTATAGGTTTAACAGAATCAGTCAGAAGTAAATGTGCAGAGGAACGCAGACAGGTTTTCCCAACCTCAGGTTTTCCCAACGACCCACACTGCGCATTTGACACCACTAACACCGCACAGTCACGGAGTGACTCCACATCAGGGTGCTGAGCCTTTCAGCAGCAAAACATAACAACGCCGCCGTACCTCATTAAACAACAAGTGACGGCCCTTACCAGTCATAATTATAAACAGCCTATTCGAGCAGCTGAAAGAGGCAATTGTGTTTATTTGGGTCCATTAACACAAGGTGCTTGTACTCCAGGCACACGTTTGATACCCTCTCTGAGTTTCACAAGAGGAGAGCCGTAGTGTTGCAGAGTGCCTTTGTATTACGCCGGAATAAGCACTTGACCATGTTTAAATTTGCTAACATTTTTCAAAAACATAATCAGCAGAGCAAACACAATATGGTAGGGCGGATGTTACTGCTGGCCCCTAATCCTAACGTAAGGCTGCCCAGCCTGGCTACTCTCTGATACAAGTCCACAGGGATACTCCAGTGATGGGCTGGACACTCAAACACTGATCCTGCCAGACCGGGGGTCATGACAGGACAACCAACGCTGACCGACCAGCGTTCATGTGGCTTTATTTCAATCATAACAAGCAGGATTCGGAGTGGGCTAATCTCACAGCAGCGATGACGAAAGGGGAATGAGGAGCAGGCTTAACACTGGGGCCCCAGGCTCTCCTGCGCATGCTAGCACGCACACACACACACTCTCATGCAGACAAACAGGCTCCAAGAGCAGTATGTCTTTAGGCTTTGGCAGCTCCAGGGGTGAGAGCAATGCATCAATCAACGCCCCCCCACCCCCCACCCTGGCCTGTGTGTCTGTGAGTCAGAAAGGATGGCAACCGCTCATTATGATGAAGATATCCTTTTTTTGTGTCGGGGTTTTGGGTTTGTTTCCTTTTACTGGGAAGGGAGGTTTCTTCTAACAGCGTGTGTGATAAGATCACGGTGACTCCGCTGCTCTGCCAGCCTGTCTCTGCTCTTTGTTCTCACAGCCTATTCTCCATTTAGTACACTCAATCTGACCAGGCCCCTGTGGTACAAAGTAGTCTTTAATATAGGGGGTAGGGTGCTATTTAAGATACTGACAGTCTACATTTGGTTTCGACCCCCCGTGATATTGCTGGTCCTGTGGGACGTATTCTGCTGCGATCACATTCCACCAGGTTTGAGTAAACGTCTGCAAACTTCCCAATAAAAAGCTGATATTTTCAGGTTATTTACATGATTATTATTATTTCACATCTACTAGGTCCAACAGATCGTGGCGTTGCAAATTGTGTATGCCAACTGTTTATTAAACAGAACTTACAGAAAATCATTTTTGTGCAGCCTTTCTTAGCTAGGACTCCTCTAACAAGTTTAGCCTCTTAATGAATTTAAATGCGAGTTAGAGTAATGTCACAATAATGAATGCTGGAAGAGGTAGTTACTAAACCAGTCGGCGAGAGCGATATTAGACCGAACCAAAGCCTGCATGCTTTCACAGACTGATGGGCAACTCAGTCAGAGGCAGGGCGTCAGAGAGAGAGAGAGACTCCAACGAGGACCTCTGAGAACCGTTACCTCTTGACAGTTGTTTATATAAGGGATACATTTTCATACAAATGTTCCCTTTGGTGGTAAATTACATTGTTCCAACATGCAGTCAATGAATCACTGAGCTTTCTGTTCGGCCGAAACACTGACCCGGTTTTTTAATCGGCAGTAAAAACAAATGAGAGGGAATTGTGAAGTGAACGTTAGTTTTAAAGAATTTGAAAAGCATAGATGGTCATAAACTGCAGGACCTAAAAGCTGTCACTTTGAATGAACACTTTCTGAGGAAGACATTGAACACTCTTCTAGTATTATCTGCCAGGGTGGTGATCACAGGTTTCACTTACTACGGCATTCCTTCATGTACAGAAGCTGCCAACTCTGCTAAAACATAGTGAACAACACCAGCCTGCACATGTCAACCAATGCTTTTCCTCAGTTAATACACTCAAACCGTGTGGCTTTTCTAAAAACTTATTTTTTACATGACGACATGATCCCGTGTTATTCATATCTACGTTTTAACTGACGATTGCTCCTACAAACTGTGATAAATCTGGGCTTTATAACGTCATCCTATTTGGCTGTTCAGGGAATATTAATAATTTGCTTCAATTGATACCATGTGGGCTGGCACTACAAAGATATATTAAATTTGAGGAATTTCACAATCGACATACATCAAGTTTGAATGAGGCTTGGCCCGCACTCCAGAAACAAGAGTTACCGGTAACTCTATCCGGGCCTCACACCCCAGCTAATAGTGGGAGTCTCAACATAAAACATATTCCTTATGTCCACTTGATAATATAATAATAACATATTGATCATGTTTTAATCATACATTTTGTATTAAATGTTGATTTTATTATATCTACACAACTTATCTTTGGTCAATGTTTGGTCAATATTCTCATATTTCCTATTCACTGTCTATGACTAATATTTTCCATCAACATGCATATATAACATCTGCACTTATCTGTCTTTGTGAAACAGAGACAATCAGGCTCTTATTACTGTTGGACATGCACGGCACATGATCTGTGGCCCCATCTCCAGAGGGCTCCTAACTCAACTACAATTATTTCTGGTGGCAGGTTCGCTGGCCCCCAACCAAAACATACATAGGGTCCCTAAAGTCTAGAGCTAACCCTGTTTAGAAAGCATATGAACATGATATAGGCTAAGCCATTGAAAAATGTGTAGAATAGTATAAATGTGTAAAAAAGCGGAACTACCACTGGTTGTCATTAGCTAAAGGACCTTAGTTGGTGGCAGGGGAAATTATATTATTTTTAAATGAGCCGTGGTGGCTGGGCTAGGGGTCGTGATATTCTGGGTGCTCAAAATGTCAACATTAGGAAACCCCTGATACAAGTCACTTCAAATGGAAAATAAATGGGTGTAGTTTAGCTTATTTTAAATTGCTTGATTGGAGAAATTCCAAAGAGGATTCATGGATAAATAACTGAATCCCCTAAAGATGAACGAATGAGTGCAACGAACATGGATGCATTAACTTATAGCACTTTATCTTCTCCTGAACACAGCCTCAAAGAATCTGACTTTCTGACCATATTAATTAACTAATGTATATTGCTACATCCGTTGGGCAGACAGATAGTAACACTAAACATAAGGGTCTATTAAACAGTATAAGCATGACTTCACATGGTTTTATTCATCAAATAAACCTGGAAGACTAAAGTGCCTTTTTCCCCCTCAGAGGCCAGACAAGAAGGGAAGAAGGAGAGAGCCTGACTCATTAAGACGAGTAAGAAACTGATATGTAAGAGGGTGATGGAAATGTTCACCCATAGTCCTTTGAGTACATAATCACCCAGCTTTACACTCACCAGAAAGGTGAAATGACCCTAAATACCCACAAGCTGAATATAAAATGTGCCTCTGGTGTTTTGTATACCTCCAGCTACAGTACACACACAGCATGCATGTGTCAGCGCTCCTGGCAGATTGCGTCTTAACCCAGACCGTGTACGCCAGACCCATGCTGGGGAACGAGAGCAAGAGCTGCACGCCGCCACACCTCCCATCTGATTAGAAAAGACTGACTGAAAAGCTTCCCTGCCACTGTGCACCGACTAAATTACGACAATACGTATGGAGTGGTTCAGAGCGGACAGGCGAGCGGGTACAGTTAGATTCATGAAAAGGTGACAGGGAGTGATACAGAGATAGTACGCGGGTGATTGAGGCTGGGTTATTGGAACTCTCCTGTGGTAGACATACAGTAGTCCGGTTTATGGAGACAGAGAGAGCCAGTGATAAACCTTCACTTATATCTGTGTTAATCTAGCACTAGGCCATGCATTGCTGAGGGGTCGTCTCCTCTACGACTCAGCCCAGTGGAGATTCATTCCTACCCACGCTACACTCCTCTACACAGCCCTAAAGGAAACACTGCCAAGGCCCCTCTGATCTCAGGGCAACTGCTGCCATTGTCTGATACTGTCACTAATCTTTAAATAATGACTCTAAGGCACTTCATTCTCCACGTTCACTACGATTGTTGTTTCTCTGGGAGCTTTTGTTAGGGGAATCCATCGCTTAGACATCAAGTTAAAAAATGAGTCCTGGTAACCGCTTTTCAAAGGCATAGAGTCAAGTAAATTATAATGTCTTGTTTTTCCCTTTCTGTGGGCTCTGTCAAGATAGGGCGATACTGTATTAAAACAGGCTCCTGTAAATATGTGTCATTGGTAATTTGTTTCATAACACATTCCGTTCCATAACTCAAACATCCACATTTGTCACTAAATAAATAGTGTTCAGCATCCTGAATGAGGGTGCTGGAAATTGTCATGTCCCGCCCGGTGTGATGAGGAGACAGGCAGATGTTTTCATGCATCCTACGGAAAACAGATGAGAACTCAAAAGGAAAAACAACAGTAAATAAGTCGTAGAGGTCTGTAAATACTATAGAGCTCAGCACCGAATGACATTGCGTGGTTAGGCCCAGTCACTTTTCTTAAACAGCCATATTGTATAGCTCTTTAAAATAAGTTAGTCCTCTGCCCTGACAAACAATTTATTAATAATTTCTTTAATTACCCCCAACAGGTACCTTCATCCAAAAATGAAAAAAACAAGAGAAGAAAGCTCACTCTCTCAATTACAGCCTCACTTTCTCTTTGCATGGTTTGAATGTTATCCAATTTATTAACCTGGGTAGCTTTGTGATAAAATCTCAGTGAAGGCTTTAATACATTGTGTTGTTGGTATTATTAGCATCAATGGCAGACCTATTTTTCCCTTCAGTTTTCTTAATCTTCTTTCATGACCTTATTAAGTTGTGGCTCTCCGTTGGTTGGGCCGGGCCATGGGGAGGTACTAATAGTAGTCAGCTGGCTGGCCTGGCACCACACACTGTGGAGAGGGAGATGTCGGAAACAGGAGAACAGGGAGGGAAAGAAGGGTAATGGCCGCCACATCATGTAAGCAAAAGGAGCTCCTGGGGAGGAAAGTGTGTGTCACTGGTGGAAGACTGGAACCCTGTGTGGGCTGACATTGAAGCAAAAGAAAACAAACCCTCACTAGAAGAACACAGGATTCTACTAGAATCCTGTAGGACCAAACATGATGCACACCAAGCATATGAATTCATTAAGAGCAGATCACTCAAAGAGGATGAGGGTCTTTTCAACAGTATATCATTCAGTGAGTTAATAAAGCTCAATATGGAGTTGATGGGCTGTGTTTCACCTAAACTGTATGCAGCTAAAAAACAGCCAAATCCTCCTAATAGTCATTTTCATTGAAAAGCTTTATTGTGCAAAGGAAACATATATTAGGGATTTTTAATTTGAAGGGATTTCCCATAAACAACACCATGACGTTGAAGTTAATACGTAAGTAATCCGTAGAGTAATTATCATAATAAATTACATATTTGTTATAAATAAGAAAACAACCATTTAAGTGTTACATCTTTAAGTGGAATACGTAATCCTACTGTATATGTCCACATTTCTAAAACCTAAAATGTAATTATTCATATTCAAGGATTGCATCTCCAGCACTCAGTTGAGTTTATTATCAACGTTATACAGATGTCGAAGACAGTGTTGCCATGTCCGCGAATCTCCCACATTTTGGGCTACTTTGAAAACAATGTTGCAGGTGGAAGGTTTTCTGGCCTGATTCTAAACTGAACAGCCACTTCCGCAAAATGTGATCTAGAATATATGTCGCTGAGAGAGTGAATGGATCAATTTGGGAGAGAATATGAGCTCAGCACTACCTGCTTCTGCAAAACGTGCGGAGCAGCACAAAGGCATGTCATGACACAAACAAGAAACACATAAAAACTTTTACAAACTACTCTCACAGTTAAATTGAACTATGTAGAAAAGTATTGGAAAAATACTTTAAATGTTTGCTAGACATGGCAAACCTGGTTGCAGCCATGTTAATGAGCCAAACAGGCTAATGACTAAAGGCGAGATAATATTTTCCCTAAATTATACTATAGTTTCTTGGAAAAAACATAACACAGCTAGTATAGGCAAATATTTCATTATTTTACCATGTTGTCGTATATATCCTTTAGACCAGGGTCCATCAACTCCGGTCCTGGAGGGCCGAAACACTTCTGATTTTTGTTCTCTCTTTTTAATAAGGGACTGGTTTATACCTGGGAAAGCAGGTGATTGCAATGATCTATTAGGTAAAATAAAATATCTGAAGTGTTTCGGCCCTCCAGGAACAGAGTTGGTGACCCCTGCTTTAGACTGACGATGTTGTCATTGGCAAGGAAATTGATATGATATTTATTCTAGCTAATATTCTGTGGTCTCAACTCAGTCGTAGCTAGCTAATGTACTGTAACTAAAATTATACTACTACTAAAGTAAATCATAAAAACAATGACAAAAATGTAAGTAATTCCTAAGACTTCCGAAATATAAAAGCTAAACATATTGTTAACAGTATTGGGGAAATCTAAATTAATGAAGTTTTTGGCAAATTCGTTATGTATGACATTAGCACAATTGGCAAATGGGCTAGTTGTTACCTTGTTAGTTAGTTCCTAAAAGAAAGTGCAAACATGCACAAGCACTTGATCTGCACTCAGATGTGAGAGCAATTAGCACCTCCCTTGGAGGTAGAAACTAGCGTCTGGATTCTGGTTCCGATACTCCCAGAAAAATTGCTAATCGCTAACAGTGAGTGGTCCACAAAACGTTGCACCAGGTGAGTTAATAATTAGAGGTACAGTAAACTAGACGCCAAGCAAGAGCAAGCCCGGTGTGCACTCTAATTAAAATACAGTGCAATATTGTTTCTGCTATTTCAGAAACAAGAGGCCGAACCTTACAAACATTGGCTCCTTTAACAATTGTTCATCTTGTTTTAAAGCAATAGTTTGGCACTCATTGAGGATTCTGCATTGAGTAGAATGTTCAGATTGCATATTAACGATTGCTCAATATACAGTATTGTATATGAATTTGGTCAAGAATCATTGATGGACAGCAATAGCTAACCTTTCGATACTTACCAATACTTAAGTAGGGTTGGAGATCAAATGCCTCATCGAAACTCAAAACCCCTTAGATATGTAATCTATTCAGTCTAAAGCGTTAACATTTGTTTAAACTTATGTCAGAAAAGTTTACCTCTTATTTTATTTTGTCAGTTAAACGTGACATGTGTCATCAACATCTCAACTGAGGTTCTCATACAACAACACACAATATCTAGGAGATAAGGAGAGGGCTTCAAACAAAAGTGTTCATGACGTGCAAGTCTGCAGCACAACTGGTAGGACTCTTAACTGTAGTGACACATACTCAGTCACACGCCTGCGCGCGCGGATCGCTGATAACAAAGAATAACAACGGACAGCCACTTTATCAAGGCGGAGGAAAGAGACAAAACGGAGATTAGAATTATGGGTGAGCCCCATCACCTTCCTCTGCACAGGGCCAGATAAATCCCACACAAAGCAGCCAGGGCCTGGGGGCTGTGCCGGGGCAGCAGTCTGGGTGGACCTGCCTGCCTGCGTCACTCCCCTCTACAGGACACCACACAGAGCAAGCACTCACAAATTAATCAACAATTACCTCTGGGAACGAAGAGTTCACCACCATGTCCTGCACAGCAGGAACAAGCCAGCTAGGTATTTTAAACCCACTCAGTCTCTCTGCAGAGCTGTGAAAGGAAGAGTGCACTATCAAATGGTATTATTTTGCTAATATCACTCACAATCAATCTGTAATATCGACAACAAATGCCCTGATTACAACATAAGCTAGATACAGAAGGTGTCATTAAATATAATGTATTACATATGTAATTAGTGGAATATAAAATAATGTCCATTAATCAAAACGATGACTATTTAAGTGGTCTAGTGTTTAAGTAAATTATTATAGATGTCTTATTGATACCTCCCTGCCCTTATGCTATTCCATCTAAAGTGTTTGTGTGTACACTACCCAACCAGGATTACACAGCATTAATACAAGGGTTTATGGAAAATCTACAGCAGTAAAGGGGGTCTTGGATTTAACCCTCTGTAATGTCAAATGGGGAGGAACATACCATAATACAAGCAAACAGATTGTGGAGAGACAGGCAATAATTTTAAAATGACATTTTTTACCCACCTTTTGTGACAAACAGAGCATCAAGAACAACATGTTATTAACCTTGAATCAGATTTATATGATTTTTCTCCTTTTCCATGTTCATCCCAAATTTGTGATTTTCTATTGTCAACAAATATAAAATGTGAATCAAATCTGTTGACCTACGAAACAAGCAACCTCTCTTTTTTGCTCGAAAGTATTATTATCTTTTCTCCCCCAGACATAAGACTAAAACAGCTGCAGCAATTTTGGAAGATGGTTATTTCAATTAGCATATAAGCACAAGCAGGAATTCTAAACACTAGCCTCAACATGAAAAATAAAACAGATAATACAATTTCGGAGCCCAGGCTGCATTAACTCTTCCCCGGTTTCCATGGTAACCCGGTCCTGGACCAGACAGTGTGATGAGGAGGAGAGGCCCCCAAGGACACACAAAAACACACACATACACACACACACACAAGCTGCTGCCGAAGCCCTACACACACAAAGACAGGGCCAATTACACTGCTCCCAGCAACCAAGGGTTAAAGCCTTCATGCCTGGACCAGAATGCAGATGAGCTTTCATCACGCTTCCCAGAGACAAGGCCAAACACACAACCAATCAGCAGGAGGAGAACAATACTCCTAAAAAAATCCCAGAGATGTCAAAACAGTGCAGGGCTGGGGAAGAGAGAGCAGACGGCATGTCATTACATGGCTGGTCTAAAGCCTTTAATCCCAGTCTAAAGTGGAAATGTTTGAAGATATCAGAGTGTGGTGTGAATTAACTCCACTCGTCTGCTCTCCAACCTTATATTGGCACTTATTACAAGATATTACAGCACACACAGTCTGACTAGCCAGTATTTTTTGCAGTAGAGAAATATCTAGACTATACATCCCAAGGATATAAAAATAAGGACTTGCTGTCTGAACCTTTAAATCAAACATCCCTCACATTCAACAGTTTGATTCCACATTAAAAAACCCTATTGTCGTTTTCCCCAAATTAGATGTGCAGCAACCCAATATGTAGGGTTGTGTGACTTAAAAATGGTGTTGCAAAAAAACAAAGGAAAAACATTTTTGCTTGGTACATTACACTCTTATGCAGGTATCTGATAGCCAAATAATTTGTTTTTATTACACACAGCGGTTTCAGTTTTCTAGCAACATGTGTAACTTTTTAATGTTTGTAACGACTGTAACATTAGTGTGTGACAATGAGTAGCAGAAGGCAGATGCAAAGTTAAGATTTAATAGACTAACAAACATTACAATTACGGTAACAATGAACGACAGCTAAAAACATAAACACAGGAACTTAAATACTACACTGATAGGGAGAAGTGAGAACATGGTGTGTGTGACGAGACGAAACAAGCAATCGATTGGTTAGATATGATGTCATTGATATGGCCGGGTGAAACAAGACATACAACACGGAGTTGGTGGGACTGGAGCCTCCGACTCAGGCTCCACAGAGGTGGGAGAACGTTACAGCTACAAATAATTATGACCCTATTCTTGAAAATAAATTCTCAGGAACACAGTTGTTTCCTTAGCAAAGAGAGGACAGGGCCAGGCTGTATATCAGGCAGAGGCAGAAGAAATGTAAATAATAATATTTCCTACAGAGAACAGTAAAAATTATTTCCTGATATTCTCTCTCAAATATTTTTTTAATAATATTTAAATGTGTAATATACATCTTAGTATCAAATAAGAAAGAAAACATTCATTTCTGAATACATTACTTCATAAAATTTCCATATCTACTACTGTATTTTAGTTTCAAATAAGAAAGTAAACAGAATACACTCCTTTACTTGTTGGAGAACGCAAGAGTTGTTCTTTGAAAAAAGGGTCACACTCTGATTCACCAAAATCCCTCCTGAATTTTAGGAGAAAATCCTCTCTAATGATAAAACCTTAGAGGGACTCTTCAAGAATAAAGAAACAAGGTAATTTCCTTTCCACTTGATCACAGAAAATAACATAATCTTTTATTTAAAGTAACACAATACAACAATAGTTTATTACCAATCCAGACAATAATTTCCTTTTGATCATCATTATAATTAGATACACAAAGTATATAATTGAACCACAAAAGAAGGAGCTTTTCCTAACATAGTATGTTGGCCTAGTTTATTCCTTGTGTCTATAGACTAAAAACAACATCAAAGAACATTCCTGGCACAGAGAGGAAATAACAATGGAAATAGAGATATCCTCATCAGGAGGGTGGAGGAACATCTCCATCTGTAAGTGGGGCTTCTCTTTGTTAGACTGGAGTGGTTCTACTGGAGTACGGTGTTTGGTCTCTGTGTACCAGGTCACTACCAGGGTGTCTGAGAGCAGCTCATCTCCTGGGATAAGTCTTGCACTCTAACACCCCATCACTGGACCCCAGGCTGATGAGTGTCATTTTCATATCAAACTGAGGAGAGACATTAACACAGAGCTGCTAGTTGTCAAGGTGACTTTTTGTCTCTGGGCCTGTTAAAAGACTTGGACATGGACCAAGGTACGAGAGGTGACCTGACCGTGCAACCAGGAGCCTCTGGCGGCGTGTCTGATTAGAGACCACGCACACACACACACACACTTCAGAGGCAGGGCTCAGACACACACTTCAAATGACAATATTTATTTAGAGGCAATTTTAATATTCAGCTTGCGGGTACCGGTATTTAGGATACTTTCACCTTTCTGGTAGATTTTAAATCTGGGTGATTACATGCTCAGAGGAATATGGGTGAACAGTTCCATCGTCCATAGTCTTACACATCTTAATGAGTCCCTCTCAATCTTGTGCTAGTTGATGTGCTTTATGCTATATATAGCCGGCAGGCAAACAGTCTTAACATTGTACTGAGCAGCTGTATATCTACCAGGAGCAGAATTACATCAGGCAGGAGGGGAGGCTCAGGCAGGCAGGGGAACAGAGTCAGTTCAGGCAGCACCACAGCTGCCAAGCCACCTGGATGGCAGGCCACTCCAACAGGCCTGGGTCACAGGCAGTGCAGTCCCAGCCTCACTGAACTCATGCGGTGTGACAAAGACACAGAATATCCAGATCAACAGCCTGGCACTGAGCTGACATTTAAGTCTTGACCTTTCTCTGCTCTGGCAGCGAGGGGGAAGAGCGTTCTGCCTGGAGGAATAGCAACGGCAGGCTGGAGATAACAGCAGCACGATGCGAAAAAAGAATTAACAAATGAGCGTGGCAACATCTCTCGGTGCTGAGCTGATCATCCTGTGTGATAGCACGGCAGAGTCGAAATGGAAATGACACTAGTATTGATGAAGTTAATGACGCTTATTATGCTTACACATTGTTTGAGGTGGCTAATGAAATAAAACACCTCGGAGGGAAGTGTGGAAAGACAAATAAGTCTGGCAAAATTTTACAATATTTACATATCTGTGTCATGTAACACATCTGGCTGGTGAGTAGATTGATATGTCCCTCACGTCCGCTATCCTTGTCCTTACCAGGGAACGCTTCAGTACCACCACCCATGCAGCCGATTAGTATGGATATTAATATGCAAAATGACTACTGTTTTTTGTGGTGACGTGCAATGAAGATTTCGGGGCTGCGTGGATGGAGGACACTTCTTGTGTTACTTTAAATCTTCCCGGCGACAGCCCTATTTCTAATCTGTTTGAAGATTTGCCTTCGCAGATTAATACACCACACTGTGATTGACAAAGGTCGTCCCTGTTGAACTGAGCTCCGCGGTGAACCCCCTCCCCCCACCGCGAACCACTCGCTCCCTACTCAGTATGCATGATGCTGCTTTCTGCTTTTGAAAACTATCTGTAGACTGCTTTTAAAAGGGCAGCCCTGTTTCCATAAGGTTTTGCCGAGGAGTGCTTGCCTTTGATTAACACTTGCCCCTGTCCTCATGCCACAAAAGAGCCATTTTGTATTTATTTTTTGTGCCCATCTATGCTCATTCTCTGCTGTGCAACGCAAAAGGACTGTCCTGCAAAAAAAAACAGATCTAAAGTGCAGTGAAACAAAGACATGAAACAAGGGTGGCAAATTAACAAGTGAGATGTCTGAAGACACAGAGTCGTGATGGGGAGTCGCGGTTGGCACATTAAACGGGGAAATGATTTAGAATTACCATCACTGTTGATGTTTTCACTTTGATTCGCGCACACTGTTGTGTCTGCATGCGGATATGATCTTGGAGCCAAGCAAAGTGAAAGAGTTAGTGGATTAATATCCTAGATGGATTTCATTTCGGTCCCTGATTATATTATGTTTGTGGGGTCAGCAAACTCTGGTGATTTCAGAGCTGTGTTGGTCACAAGCTTATGACAGATAAACAACATAAGCTTGTTTTTTAACATAGCATCATCTCTCACAGGACAACCATAGACAAAGGAATGAGCCCTGAGAGGAGAGTCACTGATAAAACATTAAAATTAAACCTGGTGACACAACAGGGGGTAAACTCCACAGGGCCAGCTCTGTCAAATTCAATCATCCTCCAGCCAACTGAAGGGCTGCCCTGATAATCAAGTTTAAGGAGGCTTAGGGGTCGACTTTTTAATTCAAGCCAACATGCTGGGAAGTCAATCTCCAGTTCCACAAGAGCAATATCCTCTTGGACTAACATTGCTCTTCTGCCTCAGCCACAAGCTAGTTAGCACTGAGCAGTCAACATACAGTACACCGCAGTAAATAACTAAATAAAGAGGCATTCTTAAGAGAAGAGTAGAGCGCCTCCATACATAACCAGCACTGGTCCAGCTGGCGCTCTTTGGGCCGCATCTCCTTGTCTCTAAAGATGAAACGGGTAGATTTCACACGCTCTAGATTCTCAACGGGGTTCCCTCCTGCCCTGTTAAAAGCTACTAAATTTTGTAGACTGCGAAGAGTGAGTGCACACGCAAAACACATATATACAGTGTAAAAGAAAACATTTAACACAACTCAAATAAAAAAACAGCCATAGGCTACTATAATCTTTCATTGTCCAGCTTGCGTGGGCGAAACGGAAAATAGAGAAAGTGATATAAATAGAGTAAGTTGTCTTTCATTTACAATCTAAGTAGTTAGACCATCCCAGGAGGGCATTGTTAACTTTAACAATCTGAGGGGACAGAAAATGTTGTGTTGATCACGGGAAACTCATCCAAAGTTGAATAATTTAGCATTTTTGTCATTAGGGAGTCAGAGTTGTAGTCGGAAGGTTGCCGGTTCAATTCTCAACTGTGCCAAATGTTATTTACTTACTGTAAGTTGCTCTGGATAAAAGTGTAAGCTAAATGACAACTTCTGAGCTGTTTGTGTCCTTTTGAAAGGTGGTTCTTTTAGTTATATATCATTCTCTCCATCTCTGCTATGATCTCAGTAATAATAATTCAGTGCATTTAGTAATCAACAAACATAGACAAGCTAACTACTCAAACTCAATTTAAAGATTGAAATGTCTTCTTGGCATGCAAATTAACTTAAAGACCAGCAGCTCCATTCTATCCATCAGTCTACACCGAAGATGGTGGAATCTCTGTAAAGATTGCTGACTGCTGCCATTTAGCAAAAACAGGAAAAATCCAAAAAGACTGCATAAACGTTTTAACACATGTCTCTGTTCCTTTACAGGTGCAATGTTTTTAATTTTAGATTGGATGTTTTTAATTAAAATTTCGCAATTAAATAGTATAAAACATGTGCTTGAAAATGGAGTACAGTGCCCTGCATTCTAATTCTGGTTTGCTGAAGCTGAGCAGGTTTGGGCTTGGCCGCTCCCTGGATGAGAAAACAGATGCGGCTGGAAGTGGTGTTAGAGGGCCAGTAAGAGGCACTCCTTAGGTCTAAAAATCTTATCTCAATGCCCCAGGGCAGTGAAGGGGACTGTTAAATGGGTGTCCTGACTAACTCCCATGGCACTTATTGTAGTAGGGGTGTTAACCCCGGTGTCCTGGCCAAGTCATCCCTAGATGTCAATGGGCTCATTTATCCTCACTCTCCCCAGTAACTATTCACCAGATAAAGGCTGTAAATGAGAATATGTTCTCAACTTACCAGGTAAAATAAAGGTAAATAAAATAAAACCATTAGAAAAAAAGGAAATATGTTAATTTATTTAAAACCTAATGTACTGTGAATTTGGCGGCATAAACATACTACGAATTATAATAATAACAAGGCATTGGCTAACAAGCCCATTTGAAGATATAATATTCTGTAATATTCTGCTCTAATTACAACATGGCTTACTATAGTCTCAGAGATGTACTAAACAATTACACATGAGCAACATCTGACAGGTAGCCAGCCAGGTCTCTACTTGATTTCATCCCATGTGAGGTCTTCCTTATTAAAGTTCTCACTGTGTGTTAAATGTCTGGACTGGGGAGTGATGAGAGTCCCACTGCTCCAAACAGTCCCAGTCACACAGGCGCTCATAGACTCACACAGCGAGGTCGACAAAAAGAGACGATGAAGAGGACAGAAATAACCCAGATGATGAGTTAGTCGAAGATAACTACCTTGTTTGTAGTGACAGAGACACCCCTAGGTGAGACCTTACAATCTCACCTAATCTGCGTCAATCAAGAAAAACCAATGGATAAGGGGGAAAAAACGTTAAGAGGCAGATGTACGTGCGGACTACAACATGGGCCAGCGGCAGTTTAAAAAGGCAATGTAGGAGTTTCAAAGGAGGTTGCTTAGTGAAACATGAACTAGGTAATCAGGCAGATACGTTGCACTCCATACCATTTTGTGTGGCTTATTATGCTGCATGACGAGTTGACAAGCTAGACAGTGCTAATGACCAGCTGCATTTGTAAGCTCATGTTTTATCTAAAGATGTGTCTCTTGTTACAAGTACTATGTGGTCTACTATCATACTTTAATTGAAATAACAACAAGGCTAGCTACTTATTGGCAGGCACCTCAAAAAAACTTCGGTGCAAGTTATCTACCACCACTGAAGACTGTTTTGCAAGGCTGGTAAATGGCCCACTGGGAATCTGCTGTATGTGTCATGGTGTCACTGGAGACGGCTGAACTGGCAACAACACCGAGACATAGTCAATTCACTATGTACTATACATCACCATTAACTAGGTACTATACATTTGAAAATGTAAAACAGAAATAAAAATCATGTTCCTGCACTAGTTTTGTGGGTATAAAAACAACACACGTTAATCAAAAGTGCCTACCAACAGCACAGCGCTTAGGAGACGCCCACCCCTTACGCGAACCTATTACAGAGCGTTTTTAAAACACCCACCCAGTACTCAGAGACCAGCTACTTATACTTCAAAACACGTGGCAGGCTTGTAGGCTAATGTTCAAATTAACCGATCATAAACCACACACATAATGACTTTTTCGCATACTTCAAATGAACTATTTTATCGATGCAGAGTCAGTGCTCTTTTATCCACCAGTGAATGAAGGAAAAAAAACACATCAAGTGTGTCAAGCAGCAAGGTTTTTTTTTTGCTCTCATCAGAAGAGAAGACTCCAGGGACAGGCCAATCTTTCCCCTCACACATGGCGTCTGTGTTTGGCCTCACAAAGAGCTCCAGTCTCACCCAGCATCACTCCACAGCCCTCCACTCTCTCCAGTCCCGGCCTCGCTGAGAGAACGTAATCAAGCACTTCACAAACACCCCCACAGCCCAAGGTGTATCATTTCTGTAAGCCATTTAGCCGTAACAACCACTCCTTCTCATACGTGGCTCTCAATGCCACGGAGCTCTTAACACCGGTCTGGTCAAACCACGTTACCTTCTCACATCTTCACCCACCACAGCCCGTAGCACTGTCCCTCTCAAATTAGACACCCCCATCCATGCCATGCAAACACATTACACATACCAAACGCCCATAACATGCTTCGACGCATCAGATATGAGGGGCAGCGAACTGTACAGGCGTGTTTGTGCTACTGGGCGGCTCACGTAGGACGCGTGGTCTGCTACTCTGCTCATAAGGTCAAAGTAGCCATGTTGGTCAGACATTATTGTGGGGTTTTCCACTCTATGGATTGTTCCCATCTCCCTCACGGATTCTCCCGACAAGGGTTATTGGCAACGATTCAAGCAGCTGACCTTCCAACCAGTGTCTGTCAGAAAGCACCGGAACCATCTCCCGGATCCCTATTCAATACTAATTACATTTCTATACAGTACATATGTCTACATTCATCCTGTGCAAATACTCAGAGCATGTGCAGGCATAGTTTGAGTCCATTGATTTTCCAATAAAATCAACATTATCAAAATAATAAAATAGCCTTTTAGTCTCCTGTGCCATCTTAGGTTGGCGCGGCAGCGACCGATAGCCAGATACTAAGCAGTTGAAGAAGCGGTGCATAATTTATACAAGCACCAACTTTGGTTGATTTTACTCTGTTGTGAACATTGGATTTTATTATTCCCCTGAAAGCCCGGAAGCGTGTATTATACTGATGTAATACAGATACTTTACAGCAAATCGTTGCAAACTCTCAACTAGACAAGCTTCGAAGCCTAGATTGCAGTCCTTCACTTAAAAACACAGTATTGAACAGTTGGAAATGTATTCAAATGTTTAAAATTGAGAAATTTGACTTGGTTTGTAAATGACATTCCACGGGATATTGACAGATGTGTAAAAAAATATGTCGTTAAAAACTTGTAATTTTCAGGAAGCAGATATTTGTGTAATTACCTGGCCCCAAACGTATACGAAAAAAGTGGAATGGATAAACATTTTAGATACCTAGTATATTCTTGTAAATATTAATGCAGAAGTAGGCAATTTAATATAAAGTGAAACCTAGTATGTACTAACCTTTTAAATTCGTCTGCACTTAATATTACATTTTATCCAATACCCAATAACTTGAATTACCTGATTTTACTTATTTACTGTGAGACCCTGGCAATTCCCAGCCCTCATTTGTAAGTCAGGGTACATATGTATATGTGAGAAGTGTTAGATCCCTGGCAGCCAGAGGTGCTACTGCATTGGTGTTGTCTGTAGGCTGTCATGGTCTTGCCCACGCCTGTAAGTCCCGTTATCTGCAGCCACAGAGCGGCCAGAGTCACCGCTATCTGCCCTCGCACCACCACTACCGCCAAGCCTCTGTCTGCGCAGCTGCAGCCCGAACCACAGCCCTAACCCTGGCATTCTCAGCCCAGGCATTGCTGCAGCAGGCTGATAGCATTCAGGACGCAACCTGGAGCTATGCCACAGTGGGGACTGGGAAAATACTTGCTCCCAAAAACCTGGATGGGGGGGGGGAGTTTGACACAAACCGGCCCGAGAGAACCAATCATATCACATCACTTTCATAAGCTTCTAATCACAGCTTCCACACCAAAACAGGCGTACTAGCTTTATCAATAAACACAGATATGAAGGAAGATAATAGAACAGGAGAAAGAAATATTATTATTTTATTATCATTATAATATGATATCATTATGTATTAGCCTAATATTTATATGAATCAGCTAAATGTTTATGCCAAAATATGATTAAATAATTTGTTTGGTATAAATTATAATTGAAAACAAATGATGTTGCTTTTATATAATTAAGATGCTGGTAGTTAGCTACCGTTCAACCTGATGACTTGAGACAAGTCTAATGTTTCTGCTATGATGCACTGGGACCACTAACACTATGGAATTTATGCATTCAACCACACTCACTGTAATACTAGTGAAGTTAATTCAATATAAGCAATCAAACGTCAGGGCGGCGGGAGTGTCATAATCCATAAATTAATCTGTTATTGCCGTAGCTGCTCTGCTGACAGCCCCAGTTAACTGGTTGATTGTCCATTTGTTAGGAGAGGCAGGAAGGCAGTGGCCATTCCTTGGTTCTAATTGATTTCCCAGTTTGCTGAATTCTTAGGCTGGACAAGCAGGAGCCGGCTGTGTCTAATATGACCTTAATGAAACTGAACAATGTTAATTGGGAGCACAAACCTGCTCTCAGCCAATCAATGGGCACCTAGACGCTGGGGTATTGTCCTGACACACTCGCTACTTCCTCCGCGCGACGGACACATCCTATAAAGATTTCTCTCTCGCTGTCAGACCTGAACGTTTCTTACGGCTCTGCCTTTCATCGAGACTGTCAATGCATTTTTTGTTGCTTGTTTTTCTTGCAGCTTTAAAAGCGGTTTCTCAGCTGACGACTGTTTTCATGTTTAAACAAAGCATGATATCGATAATGTTAGTGTACATTTGTACTTTGTAGACTTGATCTGTTCTGGACAGGTCGGACAGTGAAGGAGAATTTATTTCTTGTCATATCCGTGCCACTTGCCTCGAGACTTGTGATTATGTGGGACACATCTAGTGAGCCCTCAAGGAGCTGTGCGAAGCGGCAGCAGACATAAGACATCACGACTGCATCACCCACAAAGCCCTGCAAAAACCATTCTGCTGTCAACTCCCTAGACGTCCACTGTAGTGGAGCTTTTCCTCTTTAATTAAAATCGTTTGAAATTAGTCACAGTCCGTCAGCAAACAAGAGTGACAGAGAGCTGCGGTTTTTATAGGGTGTGTATATAATCTTTAAGCCAAAGCATCCGCAATACCACAACACAGAATAATAAACTCTGTATATTGTGTATCTATTTCTATATATATCCACTATTGAGTTTAGAAAACTCTAATCACATTAAGGTTAGCAGAGTGAACTTCTGATTACATTTTTTTCTGCTTTTGTGCAAGGCAAAAGGACTTTTCGTGTCTATTTAGACACAAGGCAAACATTTGGAGGTAATGCAAGACATTTTTTCTGAAAACCTCTCTCAAACAGAAATAAAAGATTGCGTAATACAGCCAAGCTGAGGGTGTTAATTATAACATACTTTACTATGAACACCACCAGTTTTTTCTGTGCCTACCTGCTTTTGATAAGACATGATTTAATGAAGCTATAAAGGACAGCGGGAGAATCTAAGTGACAGGGATGAAGAAAGCTTAAGAAAATGAGGAGAGAGCATGGAAGCCAAGAAGTAAGAAAAAAAGATGGAGGACGCAATGTTAAAGGTGGAGCGAGGTGGGAAACGAAAGGTGTAGAGCACATTGATTATGGAGATATGGTGTGGTATTATGGCTTAAAGGCTGTGAAATAATGCCAGTTTCACCATTTTCACTCTTCACTTGAACTGTGCTAATGGCTTCATTAACACACACTGTTGCAGGCAATAGAACAATGTCACATCCATCTTATTCACACCACAATAAATCTAAACACAACACAGCGGTGTCCAACTCAGGAGGAAGGCAGACATTAGAGTAGAGATCAATAGTAAAATATCAATGAGGGTAAGGCCACAGACGCACACGTGCTCTCGTCCAGTGGGCCACTCCAGAAAACAAAGTGTCAGATTGATTTCTAACAGGTATGTTGTTCACACTTAGGGTAATATGTCAATGCCATGAGATCTGTGAAAATGCATGCTGGGAAAACCGAAACGTGCCATAAATCACCAACGCTAGGTCCCTGTGGCATGGCCATCACTCCTCAACTGATGACGTTTTCCTCCCACCGCAATCTGGATAATTTGCTTGTTGCTTTCCTAGACCGGCCACCACTTCCTGGGTCTCTCTCACAGCCACACAGGCCTTTTAGCTAGGAATCCCTGTGGCACTTTTTCACTAAAAGGCTTGATTTTTCACACAGGGAGAACGCAGCGAGAAGTCCCACTAGATTCAGATAATGTGAAGAGCTTCAGGGAATTCTACAAGTGCTTCGAGGTTGAGAGACAAATAATAAAGAAGTATTAATGTGACGCTAACATCTCCCTCTTTCCTGTGAAAACATTCCGGGGAACCAGAGCAAAAACATAACAGCAGCCTCGATATGTTAATATTTTCATAAACACTGTCATAACATTGAGCCATACTGCACAGTGAAAGCCACAATAGGAAATATAATTGTGCTTTTGGGTTAGGTATTTTTATTTGGGCAACATTGGCAGATACTATACGGATGGGTATATGGTGGTCATACTGTCCTACTGAAAAGAGGCTGTGTATTCTATTGTCTCTTATGATCAGTTTCTCCTATGGAGTGTAATGTATAAAGGTATAGGTGCAAGCATAGAATAACATTTTAAATGAATGGATACACATTAGCCTTAATTATAATATTAGTTGTCTGGAACGTTCAAACATACTTCACATGATGGCTTGATGTTGTGAGTCAATTTGGATATTCTTGATGTGGGAAAGGAGAATAAAAATAAAAATGTGAAATAAAACAGCAATATCACCTGTCTAGATTGGGCTGAGCGTTTGCATGCCAATGAAGGTTGTCGCTTATATTCTTCTGTGTTATTCTGTTTTCTGTTTATGGCAACAATGGATGTGTCACAAACACTTCCATTATAAAGAGGCTAGGCTGTGATTCATTGATGTTTACTTATGCATGAATATGTATTACAATACTATGGCAGCCTGTGACATTTCTCTACCTTGGTGTGAACGTGTTGCAGCTATGGCTGCTAACTATGCAGACACAAAAGAACCCCGTTTGAAGTTTGAGAGGAAATAGCAGACAATTCTATGAATATCTCACATATGGCACACGCTATTGCAAGTTTAACAGCTCTGAAGCAAAGGGATCTATAATGGCAAAAGTAATAGCTCTATTCCACTGAATTTATCACAGTGATTCAATTCAAGGGCAATTGGAAATACTTAATCAGAGGGCAGCTATGGGAAAAGTCCACCACATAGTTATACTCCTCCAGTGAGAAACATTGCCTAAGTCTTCTCAGTATGAGGTGTGTTTTCGTTTCTTTGTTTGTTTCTTATTTTGTGTGAGTGTGTGAGAAGGGAAGTTCCTACACCAAATGCCTGACTACATAAGGTTTTACATTGATCCCCCTTCTCACCTACGGAATTTTCTGAATATAACAATGGCATTATCCAGAGGGACACATTTGATCTGACAATGAGCAAATACAGTGATATGAATGATAAATTGTTAGTCTAATTTGATAACTTGTATTTAACTGTGTAGTGATATTAATATTCACTGTTTAACATTCTGAGGCATAGCATTCTCAAGATAATATCTCAAGATAATACGTTGAATTGGCATTTTAAATGTTAAGCAAAAGATTACTGTCAATCATTTAACAGGCACATTAATATTTATTGCATACTAAACTATTATATTATTACATAAAACAAAGAAGTAAAAATGCAATGTCCTGTATTATGCCACATGCTTCAAACATTATACTGCATTCCACTGAATTTATGTAATGTAAATATTTTTTTGTAATGTTGTTGACTTTGAGTGACATACACAGTGTCTCCCATTTCAATGCCATAATCACCAAGGAACTATTTCTCCTCTAACGTCTACATTACTCGCATGCTTTTCTTTATTTGCTCACTTATCCTCACATCAGAAGTTGTATCGTGCTTAACATGGAACACAAAAACAAACTCTGGGCTAGATTTTACATTCAGAATTACAACAGTCTGAGGTCCTCTAGCATAGTGGGCTAAGTAACTGCAATGCAGGACAGTCTATGTCATGATAGTCAGTGGTTCGAGCCTGACTAAGGGTTCTCCGTCTTTCCCCAGACCTCCAGCACGAGGTAGTGCAAATTGGCATAGCACTGCCCGGGATTTGGAATAGATAAGCCGATCTGCCCTGTATTGCACTGCTGGTTTACTTCTAAAGCTAAGCAGGGTCGGCCCTGGTTAGTCCCTGGATGGGAGACCAGTGCTGCTGGAAGTGGTGTTGGAGGGCCAGTAGGGGGCACTCTTCCCTCTAACCTAAAGATAAAGATCATTCCCAATGACCTAGGGCAGTGATTGGGACATCTGCCCTGCGTAGGGTGCCGTGTTTCAGATGGGATGTTAAATGGGTGTCCTGACTTTCTGTGGTCACTAAAGATCCCATGGCACTATTTGTAAGAGTAGGGGTGTTAACCCTGGTGTCCTGGACAAATTTCTGGCCATCATACCATCATGGCAACCTAATCATCCCTATCTCTCAATTGGCTCATTCATTCCCCTCTCCCCCCCTGCTCCCCAGGCCAATGCTGCAAACGAGAAAGTTTTCTCAGTCAACTTGGCTGGTAGAATAAAGGTAAAACTAACACTAAAACTAAACTACCCGTGTACAAATTGGGCGCCTGTGAATTCAATCACGTAAAAATAGTTGGTGAACGTAATCAACCCGTGAACGATCTGTGTTGGATGAGCAGTGCAAAAGGAATCGTTCGGCTTGGCGACATGTGGTTGGATGAACCATAAGACTGGAAAGAAATTCACCTGACTGCACTCAAGAACAAAAAGTTTAGTCTTACAGTTGCTCAGTCAGTGATCTCAATCCAAACGCGAATCTGTCACCATTAAAAAACAGTGTGGCTCAAGTGTTGTCCAACCAAATGGAACAACTTAGACAAAATGTTTTATTTTTATTGTTTTATTTTTATTATTTTTATTTCTATCTATCATTTGTAACTCTAATGGCAGAGTATTTTTCATTGGTCTGAACCTCACAAGGTCATAACAACAATAAAAAAATGTATCCCATCAAATTACTTGGGTTAAAGGACAGAGCAGATGCTGTAGATTTCTATTACAGTATTTCTGGTGGAATGGTACCCTTATCGCTGATATTTATCAGACAGCAAAAGCCACTGGGACTGTCATTTCTCTGGTCTGCACTACAATGAGTTGTTCTAAATGACATTGATGTCACACACCAGCCTATATGGCCACACCCACTAATGGCGGCCAGGGACTAGTCACATCTGCTTTACTTTTCACTGCTTTTATGCATGTGCGGTGTCCGATGTACTCTGGCGTTACACAAAAACAACACATGGGGGAATATCAGAAAATATTGTGTAACAAGCAATTACATTAGGCTACACTGAATAAACCAAACTTTGAGGAGATAATAAACAGTGTTGGATGTTGTTGACCACGGAATAATCATATTGACAATCGGGAAGACATTTTACCACACAAATATAATTAAGAAGGCTAACACAGAACACTACAGGTTGATTATAGGGCGCCCTGGGTAAATGTGGAGAGCCTGGTTATGGTATTTCTGCTGCCAAGACATTTGTATAGTATAAGCAGTTTTCAGTGCTCCCTTGTCTGTCCAAATAAACACGGTGTTTTTCATTCACAGGGAGCCAAACACCAGGCTTTCTTTGTGCTCACTGTCAGTGGCATATATATTCTACTACCGGCCATCGACATTTCTCGACTGTAAGCTGGGACAGACAACTTGGGGTCGACTAGTGATTTGGAAGCCCAAATCTGTAGCTAAATCTTTACCAAACCAGGTTAGCGTGTTCCACTCACCACCAAAACATTACAAGAATGTGATGTAGTTCTCTCATTACAAATAAAATGAGTAGGATATTGAAACCTGGAACACATTTATTATTGTAAGAGCCTCCCTTTAAAATACCATGTCAAAGTTTATACAAAATTAAAAATAAACCCAGAGAAAACCTCACATTAATGATCAAGAATAGTATACTACAGTCATAAGGTGAAATACATACACATTATAAATCCCCATTGAGCTCCAAACAAAAGCTACTGGTTCAATATGGTTGTTATAATGTACCTCTTTAGTGCCAGCCTAACGAAAGCTTGTGTGCACTGTTCCTCAGTAGCCTATAATTTCAGGCTGAACACAGCCTCACTAACGCAATATTAGCTAGACAGACACTGAACTGTCCCTGACTTCTGATTTCTAACTAGCAGATGCTGAATGTGCATGTTTTCATTCTATAACATTTCATTATGAATCAAGTGCACTAATTACTGCATCAATCAATTACTAGTTTTTTTCTTCTCTGTGGTGCAGTATTATCTGTGTTATTTATGAACACATAACAGTTACTTGTCAATCCTGCTGAAGAAATAACTGAACTAAAATGAGGTGAATCAGGTAAAAATGAATCATGACCTCTGAGTCAGTAGTCGTTCAAATGAATAACTCATTGCAAACTACACATAACTACGTAAGGAAAATAATCATTGTGGTTAGCTGAGCTGCCCAAGACAGAGCATTTGTTCTGTTTGTCTGGGAGGGGAGGTCTAGCACTCAGGACTAGGGGCCTAGGGTGTATACATTATGTTTTGTTAAAAAACACATTTTATATGCCCTGTTCACAAGGCCCTGAATATTGTAACGCCTGAAGCTGTTGCCTCTTCTGCCTTATTGTAAGTCCGCCACTGGGACTACAGCATTTGCCGCCCCGGGGCACAGTCATATTGTAGGTGGGATAACAGTTATCTTCCTGATTCGTTTCTAAATTTGACACCCTGGGGAGTGAATGTGTTTTCCACCCCTGCTTTAAGATCATATACAGGATTCAAACTCAAAATGAAAATCAAACAATTAAAATCAAAGGAGCAGTCCTGTTCCCGGTCCTGCTGCTGGGTTGAGGCCCTTCTACGTCCCTGTCCAGGTCTCCTCGTGTAACGGCCGTCTCCTGGTATCTCCTCCATGCTCTTGACACTGTACTAGGTCACACAGCAAACCTTCTTGCAACATAACATATGGATGTGCCATCCTGGAGGAGCTGGACTACCTGTGCAATGTGAATGGTCTACAGGTACCGCCTCATGCTACCAGCAGTGACATGGGCAAATGCAAAACTGAAGCCACCACCTGCAAAACCATTCCCTTTTTGGGGGTTGTCTTGCGGTTGCATCTCCAATGCACCTGTTTTCACTTTCATTTGCACCAAAACAGGTGACATTGATTCACAATCGCTTATGCTTCCTAACTGGATGGATTTATATCCCTGAAGTTTAATTGACATGGTGTTACACTGTGATGGTTGCGTGTTCCCTTAATTTTTTTGGCCAGTGTAGCATTAGTAAATCTATATCCAGCTTGTTACATTTACATGTTCGTTGGTCACTTATTCAGCATGTTAAATAGGAGCCTACACTATTTATGTTGGCTTCTAAGCACAACAATGTAAAAATGTCATAACAAGTTAGGTTCTCTGGCAGAGAAAACAAACACTATTGCTTATTCCACATTTCCGTGAATATTATCTTCTCTTGAAAGAATTTGCAATTTCCTTTGGCTTACACTGGACCAATCACTAAAGGTCACCCTAAAACAAACTGATTTACCATGAGAGAGAAATCTCCACCGTTCGTTGCTTGGCTCCACTGAATCATCTTATTTGTCATACACTCCTTTCAATAGAGGCACTGACCTTTGAAGTTGGGAAGTAAATTGCTCAGTGGCAGAAAGGTATGCTATTAGTTCAGAGATATTCAAACTACAGGCTGACCAATCAGGTGACAGTACAACATGGCAGGCTTGTAGAGGACTTGTGCTTAAATTAATTGCTTGTAGATTTCAATTATTTTCACCAAGCAAATATTTGTAGCTTGTTTAATTCAATTATAGTTTAAATGGTTCTCTCAGAAGCGGGTTTATCCTACCAAGTTAATACAACCTGGGCGGCTGACAGCAGAAAATGTCAGAGCTGTTAGTTTCATTACTGCTTTGCTCTAATGAACCTGTTTAACTTCTCCAACACGAACTCTTCTGAGAACTGCAAAAAGTTCTCCACTTTTGTGGTAAGGCTTAATAACAAAAGAAATATGAAGGGTATACTAAATATATGAACGTCCGCAGGGAAATCAAAAGCCAGTGCACACGGAGAAAAATCCAGGACATAACGAAACAGAATTTCGACATAAAGAACAGCTAGTATGTTGCATAGAAGGAACGCAAATGTTCCATCAAATCCACTCAGCTACTATTCAATAAAACTCAATTCCCTGAATTTGTTAAGCTTTCCCTATCCCAAGGCTTGATGTAATAGGGTACATGGCCTAGTCCTTATCACAGAAAGGCATAGTTCATTATCAAGTTACATTCTAAGAGTACGAAGCAAGTATTACAACACTGTAAGAGATTAGAAGGACTTGTGTCTGGTCAATAACTTTGAATATTTAAAACCTGGCCAGTTCATTCAAGCGTGAGTATTGACGTTTTCTCTTGATGCCTCCTACAACTCCACATCCACACCGCTCCCACTTCTGTTCTCTGTACACACTGAGGATTGAAAAGAAGCCTGTTAAGCCAAGCCTCTGTTTAATTCCAATTTACCTCCATCGGGCCATCACTACAGTCCTTATTAGCTCCACTGTAATTAGTGGAGAGTTATTAACTGTAGCGATGCTAAGAGTGTCTGCCCGTGCTTACAGTAGCTGGAGTAGACTTGCCACTAGTGAAGGACAGGCAGTGGACGTTTTAGGAAATACCCTCTTTCCTCCCACCCTCCTCTCCACTACTTTGAGGTATGATGGGGGACTAAGACTTAACAGGCTGAGCTAGACAGGCATGGGAATAAAGAGAACATTCAACCTCTGGTTAATGGTGGGTGAAAGTAGGCCGTGTTTTCTACTAATGCAGAAAATATGATGTACAGTATGATGTAAAACATACATTTTCTATCATTCTAGTTCAATCTCTCTGCCCATTGGCAAGAAGTACCAGCTCATTTTCCTATCAGACTTTTTTTAATTATATGTCCCAACTATCTAATAAGGCATAGAATGCCTGAAAATATAAACCCTAAAGTGGGTCCCCTTAAAATGATTTAATGCAAGACCGAGGCTATGGCAAAGCCTAACTGGAATTAAAAATTCTATTGAAATTGACCACAACCTGGGTTCTATATAGTCACTGTATTATCCTGATATTCAGTCAATGCATCATTCCATGCTAGAAATAAATACTTCCAAATGCCACCCTAGCCAGGTGCAATTCAAACTGAAGCCAGTGAGTTCTAGATGCAATGATACAAACAAACTGGCATCTATTTTTAATGTCTTCTCAATTAACTAAAAGAAAAGCAGAAAGCAATGCATTTCAAAAGTGGTTACATTTTTATTTGAATGTTTTCTGAGTTAGTATACTTTTTTCAAATTGACCAAAAGAGAAACCCTCCTATTGAAGAAACACATTACAAAGCTAATCCTGTACCACCGTGCCCTCTCCCCTATGGCAGCCCAGTCCAGCTCACATCTAAGGCCAGTTTTGGTCCTCTGAGGTCTCCAAGCTCTGACAGAAGACCTTCTCCAGATGAACTTGTTAATTGCACACTTGATCGGAGGGCAGAAGGGTAAAAAAAAAAACAACCCTTGGTTTCCACAGGCTCAATGCGAGGTGCTGCTTTATCATTCCACAGCACTCGCCCCTCATTGGCAGATGGCAGAGCGAGTCCTCGAGGCAGTGGACTTGGCAGGTGCCACCCGTAGCTAGTTTGCCAACCGCTGCAGGCCCGCTCCTATGTCGACAGAGCAGAGAGGAGGTGGATGGGCAGAGACATGCCAGCAGGCCGCCTGGCATGGCTGTCTCCTCACGCCAGGCACAAATGAGATTGGCATTGAGAGAGGCTCCTCAGGCACACTTTATAATACAGTATGTGGCCTTCAGCTGTGGTCTGTGCACCAGGGAGGAATGTGGTGGCTCTGCTGTAGACCTTGAGAAAACAAAATCCCTGTGACTAAATTGCAGAAAAGACACTGCAGGGCACATCTTACAAAAATGGTGAGAATGACTGCAAACTGATTTTCACCAACAACAAAAAAAGGGCTATGAATGTAGAAGTTAATTTCCTTCCCATCTAAAAGTGTCTACAGAGAGGCCAGTGTTTTATACAAAAGCCCCTGCTCTTTGAGAGCTATCAGTTCTTACCGCAATAAGACACCCATTACGTCCACACATAATAGTTAAGCCTCACATCCACTTCTAATCTATATGTTTGCTCACATGTCGAAATTACATTGCAATGAGCTATGTATTTACCTGATAATTATGCTGGTCCATTGAACTGACCTAATAAACTATGTTTTATGGTTTGATTCAGATAAGTGTTTTCATTATCCAATGATATTTCCACCACAGTTACTATGCATTAGAGTTCAAACTCTACAGTTATGAAATTATGTCTGAGATCATTTATGACATGTAAAATAATACTAATAATAATTTCATTCATTCAACAAGACTAATTGCTAATTGACCAATATGCAATTGAACATGGTTGCACATCACAAATAATTTAACATACATACTTCTCTTTAATATTGTACAGACACTCGTAATCCATATGGCACAGTGGGTAACTGGTAGGATATATGGTGATGATGATGAAGATTGTCTTGTGCACTTAAAAAAGAACCAGACATTCTTCCCTAAGCTCTGGAAAGTTCTAGATGGCAGCCATGTAATAATGGATGCAAACAATGTGCTCCACCAACAATCAGCCAGACTCTATCTCGTTTAATATGTACTGGAGCTAGCGAGTCACAAAACTATCAACATGTCATTATAAAGTATGTGTACTTCGATTTTTATAGTTTTCAAATGGGGTTGACAGTATGTCCCTCTACACAGCTTCACCTGGCTAGGTGCTAGCTTGGAGCAGTAAGTTCAGGTACCTCTACATTAGTTCACCATACATAATTATTTATATTACATATTTAAATAATAACATAAATATTTATTGTATGTACTGTTTACATGTGGCTGCCTTATATAGTCACAGGAATCCCTAAACCATTGCTTGTTCATCCTATCAATTTGCTACCTTGAGAAAAGAGCCAAAACACAGACCTTTCCCCAATTTTATTCTGGTGGGAAAAGTAACAATATTGAGATCCAAAAGTAATAAGATTGACCTAACGGGGTGGACAACTTCATCTTAAAATACGTCTGTCATTATTCCCCTATGGGAATTATATTGTTTTTGTGCAACAAGTCATGTCAAATTGCCATAAAAGCCAAATATGTATATTTTTCATTAAGCAAATTAAATAAACAACTGTCAAATAAATGAAAAATAATTATGAATTTATGAGGACTGTAACAACAGTGTTTGGATTAGCTGGGTTGAAATCTATCTATTGATAGGGTTGACTAAAATTCCTTGAATTCATGTACTTTAGATAGACTTTATTTATTTTTTATGCAGAATCATCCAGTTGGCTAACTAGCTAGGCTGCCTGACTGACAACGGACTGTTTGTAAAATGTAGCGATTTGCTACCACGCCTTCTGGTTTGTTGATTTGACTGGTTACTGGTCAAACCAATGGCATTTAAATTCATTTTGCACAACATTATTGGAAACGTCCATTGTCCTAAATGATTGGAAACCGAGCAATGCCAGCCTGATATAATATAGCATTTTAATGTAAGCTTTTGGGATCCGGTGGCATTGCGAGTCTACTACTGTATTATGCCCTTTTAGTCAGAAATCAGTACAAGTGGACTTACACTTGTACTGATTTTACACTTGTGGACTTACACTTGTACTGGTCTCTGAATTTACAATTCAGAGACCTTGCCTTGTTTACAAATCCAAAACCCACGCAGCCTCAATGAGAATCTCTCTTTCTTGCTGCCCAGCAATGTTGTAAATTTTTATACATTTCCAGTAAAATAAATGTAAATTATTTGGACAGCAATCCCTGCTATGAAATACAAGTATAATTTCACAGCACACTAGAGTCATGCAATATACCTGCCAATAAATCAATTCATAATGAAGCTTGAAAATGACAACACATATCTTGGCCTAATTAAAGATAGGCTGACTGTTGCAAAGGTTTTGATGTCAATAACCCCATTTCCAGGTAACATCGTTAACTAATGTGCAGTCCAATGACATAACACAGTCGTTTACATGGGAGTAGATACGATCACAAGCCGTACAACTTTAAATGCTACTGATGGACATTTACAAAGATATAATCAGATGGTTATTGTCTACAACATCTCTTTGACATCAAGAATTGTCCACCTACAGTATATGCTAGCAAGCCAATGTGGCAAGATAAAATAGCATAAATACTAATACAAAGCTGAAACAGGAATACATCCTTACAGTATACTATACTTGATTTACTTGTTGAACATAACCGTAACCATGAGTTTGCATGTTTTCATGGTAATCACTCATTGAAAAGTTATGAATGTCAACATTAGGCCTGCACGATTGGGGGGAAAAATAAGAATCACGATTTATTTGCTTAGAATTGATATCACGATTCTCTGCCACAAATTTTTCTCACAAAATGTAATGTTTATTGCACATATGAACCATGACAAAACAAAACAAATTGGCAGTACCGAACATAGATTTTCTTTGGCACCAATAGCACACTGCGCATCACCACAAGCCTGTAAACATAGAGGCTCCAATGAATAAAGAAAATAAAGTACATAGTGCAACCGAGATCGCGATTTATCGTGCAGGCCTAGTCGTCATTAATGCTTTCTACTATCCCTCTACAGAGTCTGTTTAGGCTGAGATGTATGTCATCCCTCAATTGTGAGACATGATTGTAAAATAACAAAAATTGCTCTATAAAAAATGCTTTAAAACACAGTATTAGTAGGTGATCTTATTTTTTCATCATGTTTACTACAGATCCATATCTACAGGACACACGCAGCACTTGCTGCTCTGTCTGCTAATTCTTCCTTTATTGACGAGAAATCATTATGGAGGGAAAAGGAGAACCATGACCACTTTAAATGCTGTTACTGGTACTGGTGGTGGGGCCACGATATGACTTGCTGATCTGAGCAAAGAATGACTGCACCACAGCCCTATTTCTCCACAGCTCCAGTCTCTTCTCTCTGTACACTTGTCTCTATCTCTATTCCTCTCAAGCACTCTCTCTAGAGTGCTCTCTCTTTCTATCAAACGTTCTCTCTCTCTAATGCACACTCACTCCCTCACACTTACTCACTATTAAATTTGACTTGATTAAACCCAACATTTGCTGTACCTAAACCAGCATAAGAGAGTATTCCAAATCAGATCAATATCCATGTTGAGATATGGCCCTTGGTTTAAGAGGCGGACATCATTTCACATCACTATCACACATTCTAGTTGTGAGGCAATCATGGCAGACATCAATCAATACAAATCATCAAAATTATGATATGAGGGTGTGTTCAAAATGATAATGACAAAGTTGAAAGCCTTTTCTATGATTTCTTTACTGTTCTAAATACATATGCAAACACTCATATTTTAGACACTGTTGTCATAAAAGCTGTCTTATTTAATACCATGTTAACCCCTAAGAAACCATTTAACTGTTGCAAAACTGTCATGACACTGTCGTAAGTTATAACAAGCTATGATCACTTAATGTGTATCTATAAAGATCAAAATGTGACAAACATTTATCAACCAACTACCACCACAACATCAAAACATTACTAATCAATCACATTCCATTATAGCACTTTCAGAATTAAACAAAAACATTAAGATACTATTTGAATTTTTACATTTGCTCTGTTTTTGTCATTTAGCCGATCCTGTATCACCCAATAATTAAGATAGCAAACCGAAAAAAGCGTGATTAGTAAGTCAGATTGGAAATCAAGTTTATAAATGCAGAGTTTGTTTGCTAGATATAGCATTCATCTCATCAGAACTTGTAAGTTTTAGCTATTTTGTGAGGGATTGTAAAACGTAGCCAGACTAATTAGCAGAGTAGAAAGAAAACCAAAAATCACGAGTGATAAAAACTAGGGGTAGAATAGAAAGACCTAATCATTTACAGTAGGTTGTTCCCTGCTCTGTTTTGTGGAAGCATGTTCATTTGCCCCCTACGGTCTCACCATCAGATGGCGCTCGTTCTGACAAGAAATTGAAAATTTCAATCCGAATACAATCATTGCATCCAAGTTAACATAGGCATACATTTTGATTTCTTAATGCGTTCAAATAAAATAATATCAAAGATGATGAACTGGTAAAACAAAAATATTGGAAATAGGTGTAATATGCAAATATTACACTTAGTTAACCAGATTATCATATGTAAAGCAGAGGAAAGTTAAATGTAATAGGTTCAGGTAAACAATGTATATCAGTGATGTCGGAGTGGATACATGAAATTCATTAGAACGCAAACTCCAAAAGGCTTACCAAACTGCTTTACATTGTGTTTTAAGAACAGATAATCAGTATCAGGGGAATTTACAAAAAACAATACGACAGACAAGAGAACAATTGATTCAGTTGTCATGCAAATCATAACCACATCAGTTACATTAACGACCCCAAAGAAATCATATATCCAGTAGGGTTTAAACTATTCAATAAGTATCAAATAATCCGAATTTCTAGCTCTGATTTAGAGAACAAAAAACAGCATAGATGAACTTCCCCCATTCATGAGGTGGCACTATATCACTACCAAGTGTATGTTCGTGAGTGTGTGCGTGCGACTGTGCGTGTGTGTGCGACTGTGCGTGCCTTCCTGCGTGCGTGTGCGCTGAACACTTTATGGCAAGCTACTAAGTAGTACAATGCACAATATGACAATAGAGCCTAAGCGCAGATACGAAGGGCTCTAAAATAATTATTCACACTCATCGCTCACTTTAACGCGTTACGAGAAGGAATGCCAGCATTCCAGAAGTCCAACGCCAAAAGCCGGGTCGCATCGATGTGGCAGCTCAGCTAGGTTGGTCTTAAGAAACCAGCATCTGACAAAGACGATATACATAATGGACATGAAAAAGATACAGTTGTACGTACCACTGTTGCTCCAGTTCCCAGTCCCTAAAGAAGTCAAACTCGAATAGGTCCATGGTTGGTCCCCGTTAGCTTATTCAGGAAGGAACCGGTGCCTGCTAAACGTATGCGTCAGTCTACATACAGAATTTCTGTTTGGATCTGCTAATTATAACTAGCTGTACTGTACCGTGCTCTCTCTGTCGAACTGACATACACACACAGCAAGGAAAACGCCAGTGCCTCCCCTGCCTGCTTCCCATCTCAACCGCTCACATTGAACGGAAGGAGGAGCCTGAGACAGGCAGAAGCCGCGACAGGGAAACTGTGTAGGCTACTCAAAATTAAGGTATACGGTATATCAATGAGCAAGTGCGTTTTGCCTGACACGGTGCCCCGTTGTGCGGAGTTTGAATAAGAAACTAACATTCCATCGGTCCTTACAATAAATTCCCACCCATCCGGGGAACCGAAAAACGAATTAACCAAATAACAATTTGTAGAATTATTTCAACCGGACTATAGCTGACCAAGACTCATGTCAAAAATATCTATTGATTCAGCCTAATAAAAAAATAAAAAATGTAAAAATGGCATATGAACACTTTTATTATTGGCTATAATAAGGTTGTACTGGTATTTGTGCATTATTCACATTAGGTGTGTCCAGAGGCAATGGTATACCATTGGTATTACCATTACCATTTACTGACTATAGTCAACAGAATGTTCAGGATTTTTGTTTGGGAAACCCATTTTAACCCTTTCTTTTTTACATTTGTGTTATTTATATTTTATTTATACAGATATATATATACAGGGACAAACAACAAAAATGGTGCCCTGTGTTACAACAATAAGCAATAGTCCAATAATAACAGATGTGTGTATGGATTGTATTAGTATAAGCAGTTTTTAAATACATGTTGACATTGTATTGTGTTTATAATAGTGATAATATGCAAACAACTGTTTAATTAATAAAATTGAGTAAATTATAGCTGCAAGATATTTAATGTAAAAACACAATAACAGCAAATCTGCTAGTGTTGGTCCTCTGGAGCTTTTGATGGTTATTTGGTAGTCCCTGGAAAGGAAAAGGCTGGTAACAGCTGGTTTAGACATATATTGACTGTGAAAATGGGTGTTGTTGACAGCACTGTGACCCATTGAGCTCTACATCCTCAAAGCAGACAGAGGTGGAAGAAATGATGGAAGTTCACAGTAATGGTGATATGTTTGAGATAGATGATAGCATTTCATGTTTTTATTGAGCCAATTTCTTTCATCAATGTCAGGTGTAATCATAACAATGAAAAGAGGTGTGTTATAAGTTCTTTGGTGGCGCTAGTTGCATAGGCCTTGTGGGAAACTGAAAGGCAAAATACAGCAGTGGAGGAAACAGCTCTGTAAAATCATGTATACAGTAGTGAGGCAGCCATGATGGAAACATTACAAACATCAATAGTGTGTCTTGAAGGACTGCCTGCTTCCATCAACAGCACATACAGAAGACGTGTGACTGAACGGGACCCGTAATATCAAACAGGAGTGTACAAAACAGGAGTGTACACAACAGCAAAAAATACATAAAGAACAGCAAAAGAGTCTGTATGACCATTTGCCGAAATACTTGGCAATGCCAAAGGAATGCAATTCATTATGCGATCTCTCTATCTCGCACAAACCATGGGAGCCTGTTCTAATATGGCCAATATCTCAGAGTTGATATTAATCCTCCTGGCAGAAAAGTAAAGAGACATATGTCAGACACACTCTGGGAAGCAAATGGATTTCTGGATGGCATGCGATTAGTCCAACGTTGTCTTCAAATGATGGATGTCATGTTTGCCAGCAAACATCAGGTGGAGTCATATGTAACCCATGTGGCCTACAGGGAAAGCAGAGTCTGGTTTATTGCCTGTTCTGTTTGGACAGTCGTAAAGACAGAGATGATGAGGAGGAGGGTAGAATTGCGGTTTAGTTCTAATGCCAGGGTGTTCAGGTGCACAACTCACCCTGCCTCACATGGGGTATGTTGCCTTTTAGAGTAGCAAATATTGCCTTTATAATGACAAAATGCTTATTCAACTACACAGCCAACTAATCTCCGGGTTATACCCGCAGGAACAAAAAAAGAAAAGCAGATTTATGGAAATGCTAAATCATACAAAATCATCTAATCATATGATAATCTTATAATCTGTCATCTTTTGCGGTTTGTTATTCAGTTGTTGGGTTGCAGTGGATCCTTTAGGATGAAAAAGAGGACGCTGTGGGAAAGGCCATGTGAGACTTTGTCTCTGTGGTTGGGTCTTTGTTCGGGGTAGTCTGGGGTAAATGCCAGCACTACTTTGCGTCATGTTCTGGATGCCTCTAAGGTTCCACACTGTATGAGCATTGTTGACCCAAGGACTGGCTACAGAGAAACACAGAGCTACAGGCATACGGGAGAGATGCCACATTCCCAAATGGCTGACATTTTTTTTATTTCTTGTAATGTACAACTTGCACTGCCTTGCTGACACTACGGTAATCAATGTGTCTGTTTGCGTGTGTACATTTGTATTTAGAACATCTTATGTTCTAAAATAGAAGTGTGCGTCTACCCTTCCTATTTGGGTGAAACATTATTTTTTTGATTGTTCATCAACAATTTTCTCAATCACTTTGTCCACCCGTTGACATGATTCCCTGCGAGAAACACACATCATAACAGCCAGAGTTTTTTTAAATATATATTGCCTGCGGTTAAATCGCTTGTCAGAAGCTGTGAGGAGTGATTGGAAAATACCTAATCAGAGTGAGAGGAGGAACGCAATTGTCTCTGTGTCCCTTTTCATCTCCCTAAAATTAATAAGAGTCATTATGGGATCATCTGATACGGTCTGAGGGGGATCACCTCCTAATTATACCACTATAATTTCAGAGTTAATTATCTCTCTAACTTCTCTCTTTTCTCAGCTTGTTCCTATTGCAATCTCAACTATCCTCAACCCTTTCTCTCCGGGTAAAGTGGGGTCTCAGTATCCTATCTGAGGTGGAGGTGGGGGGAGTCAGATCTACAACCCATGTGGTGTACCGAGGCTAGCCAGGCTCTGACTATACTGAAGTGCAATCAAACGATCTGCCTTGAGGCCACAGAGAGATCCTCAATCAGCACAACTGACCTCAGATCAGCCTCTACATCAAGGTGAGTCTGGCAAAAGTCATTCAGACTGGAGCTGTGTATAGTCCTTATGTCTAGCGTTTTAAATAAACATGACAAACCAATAGGCTCGGTTAATTCTCCCTGAGATTGAGAGTTGGCTGGCTCCGTTTAGTTACAGTAGTATCATTGCATTTATGATTGAGTATATTGGCTCAATTTTGTCGGTTCATCAGAGTCTAACTGAAAACATCAATGCATTATGTATGAGTTCCACATGTAGCTTCAACAGGGAAAGGCAACAGCATCACTTTGCCTCAGTGTGTCATCAATTCAGCTCATAATATGTATAGATGAATATTACATTTTTCAGAAAATGTTCTAGATTCCAGCTTGTGTAAAATAAGTATATACAAAGATATTGCTTCACGTTTTATGTCCCTAGAATATTAACATTCAAATGTTTTAAATATTGTCTTGTATGAGCACGGATCTTTAACATGGGCTCACATTGATAATTGCCAGCAGTGTTGGCAGCAAGGCACTACATCAACCACTCCACAGAAAACTTGCCTGCTGAGTGACAGATGCTAATTAGCTACCTTCGTCAGTCCCACGGAATAATCTCTCTCGCTCACTATCTCCTTTCTGACACAACTCTTGGCTGTCAGAGGGAAACTCATTGTAAATCCCAGTTCTCTGGATGCAATAAAATTCTTCATATTAATGTATAATATTTTTGTGTGGCAGAATTAAAGATTACAATGGAATACAATTAAACGTGTGTGACAAGCCCATTTTACAGCCATTGAGTTTACCTACCAATTCCTTACGCTCGTTACAACAATCACTGAAGGAATAATGTGTAAAAAACAATAAATCCACATCAGTAGAGAAATTCATGTGGATCTATTGTTCTGTACAGCTCCCCCAACCCTAACCATAAACATAACTCTAACACTAACCCTAACCCTTACAAGTTTTGTACATGTGATGAATGCATGTCTTCCACCAGAATATACTTGATATGAACATGATTTTGGAAATATTGATATGTTTTTTTTTAAATCAGCCCCCCAACACACACACAGGCGCACACACACATTTCTGGTTGTTTGCCTTTTATGACAGGCCTGCCCACTGTCATACAGTAAGTATGTGTTCTGTATATCTGAATGACTGGTGTAATCTTTGTATTTAAGCATTCCCGAATGCTATTCACTGTAGACTCTATATTTTTGGTCTAGAAACACTCTCTTGCGTAGCAGTCATCCAGAACACTTGTAACAGAAGAAGGGAAGCTATAAGGCTGTGCACGAAACCAAAGTGCCTCTGGCTAATTTCAACAACGATATCTTTTTGACATTGATAGGTTTTTCAATGCTTTGTGTGTGTATTAGTGTGTGTTCTCAACACACCAATTTAATTACAAAAGGAAATAAATACAGTGGGATGTATAAGTACAATGGCAATTTGACTAATTGTAAATGTTAATGTAGACATTACATAACTAAACAAATTCAGAGGATAACAGACAGTGCTTGTTCTCAGTCAAGCTACAGTGCATGATATTGCTACGATAAAAGAGGTGCGCAGGAAAGATAATGCCAATAACTAAAGGCTACAATACCTAGAGGCCGTTTTATAACAAAACAAACAATGCAGATTAACCCCAGATCAGTATATGTGCCATTGCCTGTCTGCCTATCACCCAGCATGTCAACATCACCATGACAAGGACCCCATGAAACCACAATCTCTGTTTTAAAAAAACATTAATTATTTTCTTGTGGTGAAATTTGTGTTCGTA
This sequence comes from Umbra pygmaea, assembly GCA_016801145.1. Classification (NCBI taxonomy): domain Eukaryota; kingdom Metazoa; phylum Chordata; class Actinopteri; order Esociformes; family Umbridae; genus Umbra; species Umbra pygmaea. The sequence goes on from JACXGM010000243.1 coordinate 46,456, forward strand.
TTTGAATGTCTTTTTTTCTCTCTCTTTGTATTTCCCCTAGCTCTTTTCATTTCTGCCGTCATCTGTTTGTGTGGAGCCGGAGAGATAGTTCTCCAACACAAATAATGACCACATAGATGGAGGGTCTTTGAAGAACAGAATCAAAGAATTTCTCCCGCTGGATCCAGGGGATTTAATAATGATAGTGTTTTCTACGGGATGACGGGATTAGTCATAGACTAGAGCAGAGAAGGGCCCCAACATTCTCTCCTTCCTAATTATTGTGGCATGAATGTACTGCTGAGCTCCATGGGAGCTAGTGGTGAGCACAGCCAAGCCCGGCCTCATTAAACGCTCTAAAGGCTGATCTGAGGAGAATGGTTGTGGTCGCTGTCTGAGGCTGGCTGTGGCCGTGCTGGTAGCCCGCGCACCCCGGGGTCCACATACACTGCTGCTGTGTCCGTGTGTCCAGACACACAGAGTAACCTGTTGTCGGCAAACACTGAATTGCGTCTGAACACAAAGCATCACGGGGCCCAAAACACTGCTACATTTTTGATTATTATTTATTTTAAAACAACAGTAGGAATCAGAGGTTAGGGAGACGTGCATGCAGGGGGAGTTATAGAGGAAGGGGGAAGAGATTGGCAGAGCCGGGGCACAATCTGATGGGGTCCAAAGTCAGGAGCTTACATAGCTACACCAACTATGGCACAAGTCGCATATTTTCAAAGTTAATAAGTTGTCTGTGCACATGTACTGCTGCAGCATGTGTTTGAATCCAGGCGGCTGCTTCTTCAGTAAAAAACGATTTCCATTCTCCTTTTCAATAAAGCCTGAAGATATTTATATATACTTACTGTATAAGTGTCCAAATATTATGACAGTACAGAAGATATGGGGTTGTTTTCTGCATTTGACCATTGGTGGACACTGTATGTTAGAACAACAAATACCTTTAGAATCAGTTAGTTGCATCATCCAGTTAGTTGCATTTTTATTAGAAATTATTTTTACATTTTCTATAACAGCTGACACTTTGATCAAACAAATATATATTAATTTTAAATGATGTTGATATCATTCAAGAATCCCTGAGATACCTTACTAAGTCAATATCTCCGCAGCACTTCCTGCTCTTCAGACCTCCCACTCTCTGTGTAATACCAGCCTACTCCCCCCCGGTACGGGCAGCCGTCAGCAGACTATGACCTTTTCGTGAACATGTGGTATAAAACAAAGTGCTGTCATTTGTGATGCGCCATCTGGACTCTACTGGGTCCACACCATCCAGCCACCCACCCACCTGCAGGATCCATCAATCTGCTGTCTGCTCACAAGGTGAAGGTCTGTAGCATCGCCACTGTCACTCAATAGCTTGGACCACTAATAAACTGGCAATCAGACACACCCTCCCAATTTGCCATCAGTATTTAGTGTCCATACATTTTGTAAAATGCTTGTTTCAAATAAGAAAACAAGTCATGTCCAGATTTCTTTAGTAACAATCCTGTTTGTTTTTTTAAATGCATGATCCTGGTGAAATAATTTATATATAGATGGACTGAGGAGCACAAATGTGAGAAAAAGGGGTCTGGGAGGGTTCGTTAGCAGTGTATTCAGTGACATCCTGCTCCTTTGAATGGTCCTCAGAGACCTCACTGCCTGACGGCCAGGAAACACCGCTCCGAGCAGCACTCGGATGCCACCGGCAGAATATGAACACCCGTCTTGCAGTGTGTGTCCCAGGTGGATGCCAACTGACGCGCTTCGACTTCACTGGCCTCCCACTTAACTGCTGCTGGTGTGGAAGAGTGCCCCCTGCTGGATCTGCTGAGGAATGCTGTCCTCTTCCCATTGTGAAGACTATCTCCTTGGCTGACTGCCTAAAGATTGTAGACAGCAATATGGTGGCTTAGTCAGATGGCTCAGAGGCTAGGGAGTCAGACTTGTAGTGGAAAGGTTGCCGGTTTGATTTCCGAATGTGCCAAATGTAGTTGTGTCCTTGGGCATGGCACTTTACCATTTTGCTCCAGAAGGAATATCCCTGTACTTACTGTAAGTCAGAGCACCTGCTTAAATTACTAAAATGTAAAATGTTAGTCATTTTGCAAAGGGAAACAGGAGAACGTTTTGTCTATCAGTAAAATTTGAATGAATTATTAAATGCAGAAAGTGAAAGGTGTCCTTTAAGCATGCTAGATCTAATATTTAAAATGGAATTAATATGGTTATATGCATAAGGTGGTGTATAAAGGATGGAGGTAGATAAGTTGCTAAAATACATTGCAGCATGATACAATTTATAGGGAATTCATAGACCCTCTCTGACTCGATCTCTCTGACTCGATCTCACTTACTCGATCTCTCTGACTCACTCACTTTGACTCACTCTCTTTGACTCTCTCACTCCCAGTGCACACATGGCTCATTTTACACCTGCAATGTCCCTGCTGTAGTATATCAATGTGAAAACAGTGAGAATGGGAGGATACGTCTGTGTGTCCATCTGACTGTCTGGGTGTCTGTCTGACGGCAGACAGGGCGGTGGCGTGAGGCTTGACGACAGCCTTATCTTATAACCACTCTGCTCAAAGCGCATGGCCAGAGAGCTGTCAAGACTTGTTATCCGCTAGCCCCAGCCTTACCTTCAGAAACAGCCTTGTATATGCAAGCAGTATCACAGGCTGTACAACTTAAAGGAGAAAGCCAGCTCATCTTAGTCTCATGGTCTCTGTTCCGTCTAGAGTGAGTCTTCTTTCTGGCATGCACCTTCCATGTCACCAGGTGGGTGCTACACATTGGTGGAGGATGAGGTGGGCTTTCCCCCTCACTGTGTAAAGCGCTTTGGGGTCTTGAAAAGTGCTACATAAGATGAACAAATTATTATTATTATTATTATTATTATTGAGCCAGATATTTCATAGAATTCAGCATTAATATATTTTCAAGTGACATTTCATTTTTACCCAGGGCAAAATGAGGTTGCCCTGTTAAATTGTAACACTTTTTCTGCAGCTCTTGGTATTTTCTGTTTTCTACACAAAAGTTTTCATAAATCAGTTATATCAAAGTAGGCAATAATAAGATGACTTACTGATTGTTAGGAGCTCAACCACCTCCTCCAAACTAATGCACAGGCAATTAAGCATACAGTGCCTTGCAAAAGTATTCGGCCCCCTTGAACTTTTCGACCTTTTGCCACATTTCAGGCTTCAAACATGAAGATATGAAACTGTAATTTTTTGTGAAGAATCAACAAGTGGTACACAATCATGAAGTGGAATGAAATTTATTGGATATTTCAAACTTTTTAAACAAATAAAAAAAATACAAACTTTAAACGACACTTTTTATGCATATCTTTCAGAAATGGCTTTCTTCTTGCCACTCTTCCATAAAGGTCAGATTTGTGCAGTATACGACTGATTGTTGTCCTATGGACAGACTCGCCCACCTCAGCTGTAGATCTCCGCAGTTCATCCAGAGTGATCATGGGCCTCTTGGCTGCATCTCTGATCAGTCTTCTCCTTGTATGAGCTGAAAGTTTAGAGGGACGGCCGGGTCTTGGTAGATTTGCAGTGGTCTGATACTCCTTTCAATTCAATATTATCGCTTTCACAGTGCTCCTTGGGATGTTTAAAGCTTGGGAAATCTTTCTGTATCCAAATCCGGCTTTAAACTTCTCCACAACAGTATCTCGGACCTGTCTGGTGTGTTCCTTGTTCTTCATGATGCTCTCTGTGCTTTCAACGGACCTCTGAGACTATCACAGAGCAGGTGCATTCATACGGAGACTTGATTACACACAGGTGGATTCTATTTATCATGATTAGTCATTTAGGTCAACATTGGATCATTCAGAGATCCTCACTGAACTTCTGGAGAGTTTGCTGCACTGAAAGTAAAGGGGCTGAATACTTTTGCACGCCCAAATTGTCAGTTTTTTATTTGTTAAAAAAGTTTGAAATATCCAATAAATTTCATTCCATTTCATGATTGTGTCCCACTTGTTGTTGCTTCTCCACAAAAAATTACAGCTTTATATCTTTATGTTTCAAGCCTGAAATGTGGCAAAAGGTCGAAATGTTCAAGGGGGCCGAATACTTTCGCAAGGCACTGTAACTACAGTACATAGCTGCTTGAAAGTATGGGCTTTTCTTGCTTTAAAAATTTCATTTTTATTAATTAGACCAGGCTTTGTGACATAACTGGTTTATATTTACCAAAATGTTCCATATGTAGGTTCAGAGGAAAGCATGTTTGTTGCACTCAACTCTATTCATCAGAGTCCTTCCCAAAATCTTCCCTCAACATCTCTTCTTTGGTTGTTAATGTGGTACCCAATTATTTACTTACCTTATTCAACTTACCTAGTTGATTTAACAAAATGCAAATTGGAAACATGTTTTTGCACTACATGATTTTTTTGAATCAACATATGGAATTGGAAAATATAAACCTTTTAACGTGTCAGAATCAAATTTAAATTAAATTTTCATGGTGAACACAACAAAAATCTATTATTGCATTACTTATATGGTATACACGGATCAGCCCCCCATATGCAACAAACTGGAATGCACTGTGTTCTGACACCTTTCTATCAGAACCAGTGTTAACCTATTCAGCGATTTCAGCTACAGTAGTTCATCTGTTGGATCAGAACTCTTGGCCAGCCATGACCCTGTCGGCGGTTCATCGCATTTCCTTCTTTAGACCATTTTTGATAGGTACTGACCACAGCAGACTGGGAACACCCCACAACACCTGCAGTTTTGAAGATGCTCTGACCCTGTCATGTAGCCATCACAATTTGTCCCTTTTCAAAGTTGCTCAAATCCTTACGCTTGCCCATTTTTTCTGCTTCTAACACATCAACTTTGAGGACAAAAGGAAGAAGCATGAAAAATGGGCAAGCATAAAAATTTGAGCAGTCCAAGGAAAGAAGCGGTGAACGCATTATGCCAAGAAACAGCTCTTGGCCATAGTTCATTAGTCATACACTACACCCAATCATTTCATCAGGGTGTCCCTCCACTGAGTTTCCTGACCACCAGTATTACTCAAAAAGGCACATCACGGTACACCACCAAACAAGCAGATCAGGCCTTCTTGGTACTGAAACCACATCACACTCATGCTTTTCAGCCTAATGTACATCTTTCGCTCAACAATAAATATGCTCATTAATAAACACCTGCATATGTAAGAGTGATAAACCATTAATTTTTTTATCGGTTTCATGTTCAAATCAGGGCCCTATTAAAGCCATTATACTAAAAAGGAGCATTTTGCACAAATAGAAATTATTGACACTATAAACATTGGATGTCATCCTGCCCAGAAGGCGTTCAGTCAGATGTGCAGTAGAAAATAATGAGACAATTTAGTCCCGTTGATGTGTAGATAAGGAGATGCAAGTCCCTCAGAGTGTCATTGTTCCTCTAATAGATAAGATATCTGATGGCGGAGAATTACACAAGCCCTGACTCATTATAGGACGGGACACTTCATACTAATCAAAATGCATTAGCAGACAAGCACCTGACATCAGCTCTTAAAGAGCTCCTGTGCAAAGTGAATGCAGTGCTTGCATAATACGACGAATGTGAAACGTGCATTTAGCACACTCAGTGAAAACGTTGTTTATCTTGGGTAAAGAGACTACAGGTAAGCATCTATTCATTACTAGCAAACAGTACCAGCAAACTGACAACTTAGGTGAGGGGCTTAATCTTAGGTTGAGATAAGACAGTGCCTTTGTTTGGCTGAATGTGGGATAGAAGAGCTTTGCTTTTAGCTATCATGTGGGCTTAGTGGAAAAAGGGCCCATTTGTCTGGAGAAAATACCAAAATCAATAATTTAATTTCAGATTTCAATTAAGAGAGCTAACAGGGGTTAGCCAGCATATTTAACATGGGCCCCTCAGCTCATCAATCAGCATTAGTGCACATAGGAAATAATGACTATGACTGCATACTCTATTATTTCTGTCCAAATGAGGAGCACAAAGGTAAGTAATATAAGTGGACTACTACTAATTAATACAATGTAGTAGGTGTAATGGACCCTCTACGCTTTATTTGTTCAGTGATTATTTCCAGCTGAGCAGAATTCTGCTTTGAAAAAATACACAAATGCAGACTCATTGGGTTAATAACTATCATTTTATCTTGATGATTAATATAGGTTAACAGACCAATTTGATTTGGTGCTTACACAATCCATAACATACCACAGACCTTTTGATAGAAGAAAATCTCATTATTATGTTAACTGATCTTGGTAGTTTTTCCAGTTTCATTCACAATCATACCAATCTGTGATGCCATGTTGAGTATGTGATAGGTAATGGAGATTCAATTGATTCTGGTTTGCATACACATCGGAATACCATTTCCTATCCCCTAACCATAACTTCAACATCCAGAAGAACTTAATTAAGCCTTAGGCCTACCCTCTAACCTGATAATGCCTAAACTAAAACCGCAATTCCAACACTAGCCAAAATTGTGTGTTTTGCTTTAACTCTAAAGCGGGAAATAGTATTTGGTATCCAGGGAGGGATGGCTAACAAACGTTGATGGTCCTGATAGTTACGACATGTACTGTTGGACCTGGATCAAACACGCACATTTGCCGAAATCCATGTTTCCTATTCCAAAACATGTCATAACTTTTCTTAACCTTTACTTATACAGGGAACATATGTTGAGGCCAGATTCTCTTTTACAGTTGTGCCCTGTGATAAAACAATATAAAAACAGCAGCCAAAAAATAAACTAGAAATTGCAATGTGAGTGCTAGCTACCTCGAACGTTCTACACTTAACCATGAGATATTCTGGCTTCACACAACAGTGAGTCTTGATAATGGGGAAACTAGCTAATTAAAGATAAAGTATGGGGAAGGGGTGGGATTAAATAAGTGTAAACCTCTTCCAACTCCTTTTCGGACATGGTATTTTTTATATTATTATCTGTATGATCTGTTTATTCTGTTTTCCTTTACATGTTCGAAATAAAACTACATCAATCAATAATGCTGACTCTTAGCGGAGTCCTCACCAGCTCTGTTTGAACTGCACTGACAGCCTGGCCCCTCAGAACCGGAAGTAGGCATATGTCATCTCGTTTGAATTTCATGGAAAACAAATAAACGCCACATTTGTATATCCTTATTTTGATGAACTAGGCATGATTATAGCATGTGTGTGTAGCCAAATACAGCTATTTCCAAATGATACCGTTTTTTTTATTCACAAGCAAGGATGTGCCGATACCACATTTTATGAAACCAATACGATTGCCAAGTATTTCATTTTGGGTATTTGCCAATATGGTGCCAGTTCGTCCAATTTTAAAGTAATTCATTACATATGTGAGGGGCAAAGGAACTAAAAGCAGATCGACCCAAATAAGTGGAGATCTCTAGTGATAGCCATCCCTAAACTCAGGTCTGGTAGCCAGTCCATGTGAGAGTTAAAAGTGAATTAATAAAAGGTTTATGAACACCTTAAAAAACAAAAAGTGCTATATGCATTTCTATATGAGAATCTAGACTTTTAAACCATGGGTTTATCCTGTGTTTAATTCTATACGTTTTCATAGGGGCATACTTGTTGTCTGCAACAGAGTAAAAAATACTTGAACAATTATCAAAAGCTAATTCCACCTGAGCCATACTACAGACACTTAATAAATGAGAGTAGTATAATAATGGAGAAACCCTTCAACCCTTTTTTTTATTTCCTTTTTGTAATTACCCAGGGTTTGGTTTTAATAAACTTTGTATTTCTAACACATACTATGAGCGAGTGAGCACTAAGATCCATAGCAAAGACACCACTAAATTAACACGAGTAGGCTCCACAGTCAATTGTGTCAAGTTCATATCAATAAAAACTGTTCTAAAACAATGCTGAAGGAGATGACCAATTAAAATGAAAATCTCCAAGTATCACGATTTCATTGTTTAAATAAAGAGGATAAGTGATTCAAAAATGGCAGTGACTGCTTCATGTGTAGCAGATGGAGGGCGATAAACCCCAACAATAGGGACATACACATTACAAGAGAGAACTACATTAATAACAAGATGTTCAAATTGCTTGAACAAAAGCGTGCCCTTACAGGACAATTCCACAGGGGCTCTCCACTACTCACCGACAACAGGGTCATATCTCTTTGGATTCAAATTCTTTAGGACTTTTTTCAAATTGACCGCCAAATCACAGAGAAAAGTGACTGTAGCCAAACTAGGAAATTGATCCATTGAATTGTTAACGTCTTATGGAGGGTCCTGGTCCCCCACAGAACCCACTCATTTCGATCCCTGGGTATATTATTATTTTGAATATCAGAGTTGGACATCGAGATACTATCCCATAAGGCATGTCCATTCTTATGTTTCAGTGGTAGATCTTAAGTGGGCAAGGACCATGTGGCCTGATGACTGCTTCCTATCTCTGTCCTGTCGATCCATGCTGTACCTCTCTAGAACTCTTGTTGCCTCTGCCCCAGACCGCCAATCTGTATTGGTGCTACACAAAATCTGTGCTCACAGTGCACCCATTCCTATCTCCACTGGTCTCAGTACTGATAAAAATTTAACTTACTGCAATACACCTTGTTTAAGGCTTGGTATCTGTCAAATCATTTTGCGAGGCCTGTACACAATACAATGAATTCTATTAATTGAAAAAGACACTGCTGTTGTCCCCTATTTTTTATAAACTGACTTCAATTGTTTTACATATGTTTAAACATAAGGTAAAGTGTGCTTGGATTCAATGATTTTTGTAGATGAAAAGTCAATTATTTTGTCAAGGGACTTTAATAAACCCACAGCCCACTATTGTGTATTGTACGTAGATAGTATGCAAAATTCATATCCAACTTGCTCAACATCACACATTATTAATCTGTTGTGTAACTTTTCACACGTATGAATCTGTAAATAAACCATCATCACACATCCAATCTTATCTTTTATAAATGGTTTTACGTTTATAATTTTTATACTTGTAACTGATGATTATTTAAAGCAATGTGGCAAAAGTTTTCAACTATACGGGGCGATTTCATGGACAACGATTAAGTCTTGTCTTGGACTAAAAAAGCAAGGTCAATAAACATTTCCATTCAAGTTGATTATTTATTACAGGACTATGCTTAATCTGTCTGTGAAATCGGCTATTTTCTACAAATACAGTTACTGTAATCCAGGCGTGTCCTACTCTGGTCCTGGATAGGTACTGTCCTGTTTTCACTCACACTTCAATCCTCATTCATAACATTTTTTTCTAATAATTCGCTGGCAATAAACCGAATGAAGCTACATTATGTGTGGTTGGAGTGAACCTACATGACGGTACCTCTCAATGACCAAGTTTGGACACGCCTGCTATACAATGTGTTCATCCAAAAAATAAGGTGTTGTAACGTCCAGCCCTAGTGGGCTGGTTATGGACTATATTTTGGTTTAGTGTCTTTTGTGGTTTTGTCTCCCTTGTTGCTTTCAGTGTTTACACGGTGGTTTTGTTGTTAGATTTATTCCTCATGTGTCCTCATTGTTATAGCCCTGTGTGTGTTGGTGTTCAGGTTCCTCCCCAATGTGTGGTAGATGCCTCCCTCTTGTGCCCCTGTTGTGTATTGCATGTTCCCACATTTAACTCCCATGTCTTGTCACATGTTTCTTGTTAACCAATAGATCACGGTGTAGTTAATTAAGTCCAGGTGTCTTCCATTGTCATCATTAGTATGTGTATTTAGGTTTAGTGTTTGGTATTGTCTCTTGTTGTTCAATGTTTCCTGTATGGGTTCCTGTGTGTGTCCCTTTGATTTATTCTTAGAGCCCCACGTGGCAGTTTTTTTTCATTATTAAATAAAGCATATTGGATCATTGTACCTTCGCATCTGTCTCTACCTGTGGAAAGTGACAGGTGTACACCATAAGTTTGATATCTCTATTTATTTAGTTAGAAGTTCTGAGGTCAAATGTTTATTTCTTTATCGAGCTAGAACTTATTTAAAAAGAGGTAATTGCATTTAAACATTTGTCCAAACCTTTACATGGTTAAAGTATTTAGTATTTGTATTGTCCATCAGCAAAAGTGTCTTTGTCTCTAACAGGCACTCAATCCACAAAAAATGGTAGGATGCAACTCAATATTGTCTGGAATACAAAAAAGAGACAATCAGTTTGGTTGTAACAATAGTATACAGAAGATTTTTGATTTATTACATCTAGATGTAAACAGTAACACTTCGCCCCCTACTGTAACTTTAGCAGGACAATTATAGTCAACCAGTAAACACACTCACTTTACACACCCTGGGTTTTCCAGAGCCATCTACCTCTACCCCTTGGACAGGGTGAAGAACTGACTCCATTAAACAAACACTAATAGTAGACATTTCATCTGATACAGAATTACGAGACAGTTGGATTTCTTCAACTAGTTATGGGCTTATATCTAGCCTGATTCAGGTACTGGAACCAGGCAAAGGCTTATCCATAAAAGTGATGCGCATTGCCATACCACACATCACGGGTTGGGTTTCCAGCTAGCACAGAGCTGGCGTGCCGCCGGCGGTTACAACTGATGGTACGCTAGCTTTTTGCTCATTGTCTAACGGGCGGTCTGCCGGTGGTTGAGCATAGTTTTAGACAGAGATCCTCTGGGAATCCTTCGCTATAGGCTATATCCTAGGCTAGTCTTGTATGAAAAATAATTTTAACTACTTAGAAAATTGGTTACAACAACATTCAAATACAATACAAACACATTTAAGTTTATTTAGAAATTCAAAATTAAACTCAGTTATAAAATATATATTAAAAAAAGTTTGTATTTTTTATTTTAGACAATTTTTAAAGGTCTAAAACGCTTCAAGGTCTAAAACGCTGTTCACCTGCCGGTGGACCTCTTGCCCGGCAGTGGACCGCCTGTTAAACAATGGGCATACCACAGGGCGGGCGCCCAACTCTGCCACTGCTGGTCCGCCTGTGTCACGCAAACTCCGTGCTAGCTGGGTTGTTTACCTATCTATTCCTAGATCCCTTTTTCATATTGTAAAATATCAAGAAATTGCATATAGGTTTGACAGCATTATTTTAACGGGTCTCTGAGAGGAATTACAGTAGCCTACCATTCTCACCAACGAAATTAAGATGAAATACTTTTCAATGCAAGCAGTTGTTTGAATCACACAAGTTGCCTGCTATTAGTGTTCTGTCTATCGTTTTTTTCGATTTTCTGTAAATTGTTGAGGCATATTGTTTCCTTCGCATTGTATAGTTATGGCGCTCCCATGACGTCACATTGCACTTGCCAGGTCAGCAACAGTGAGTATACTCAAGCCTTAGTAGGTTGAATTTTAATAGGTTGAATTATCTCTCCTGCTGTCTTTGAAATTTGCTCAAATCATCCTCTGATCGGTTGTGGAAACATTAATGACCAGGCACGTCAACACTCAGAAGACCCGGGGCTCAGGGGATTGCATGTGTTACATTAGCTGTATTTTATGTGGGCTATTACATTATTTATAATAGCAGCACAAATTGAGCGCATGTTTCTGATGACGAATGCTATTAGGTTCAAGTAGGCCTACAAATTTTTTTTTAAATTTCTATATCATGTTTTATTTTTTAAACGCAGCTGAAATGAATCCCGCATTTTGACAGTGCACGACTGTGTCAAGTGAACAGTTTATAAAAGACTTAGGATAAACACCAATGTTCTGTACAAACCTTATAATGGATGTCGAAATTAGTTCATTCCCCCAATGTACAGAACAACGGTGTAAGGTGCTTAAACCAATATGCAAACAACAACATAAGCAAACATTTTTATATACTAGTAGAGATTAGTGAGCCGCAGAGTATAACACACTTTTACGTGTAGGCATTAGCCTAATAATCCTAGACACATCATACAAAATATACCAATTGCTAAAATTCTTAGACTACAACGTAACTGCAATGCTACACATACTACTATCCAAAAACTGGGAATGAATACAAAATGAATAGTTTTATTAATTAAAGCCTGTTAATAACATCACCTGCAAACATGGAAATCTGCCCGTATTCATAACCTTTCGTTCCCAGACAAAATTGCACATTGTGGCTTTTGATGGATGTATATGAATGTTGAAGCATGCTGGAACATGCATGTCTCCATTGAAATGTTAAAAATGTCAGTGAACATTGCAGACAGCTGGTCTGCACAGTGCTTCAGGGTGGACGGAGACAGAGCCCAGCCCAGCTACCTTAAAGGCGTTCTGTTTCTTGAATAGTCTGTTGACTTCGCTCTCCAAGACAGAGGGTCATTGTAGTGGCAGGGGTGATTGAGATTAGTGATTGTGTCCTCAACAATGGGGGGCTGGGAGACTGGGCCAGTGGGCTGCTGTAGAGTGATGGAGCCAAAGGCAAGAGAGATGTTTTCAGGACTGTCCCTTTGTCTTTTGAATCTGCAGTAGAAGTCATTCAGCTCATTGGCGCAGGTCGTTGATGGTGTTGAGACTGAGATCCTATATAATCATGTTTAAATACAGTTGAAACAGTTTAGAATGGTATTACTAGATGAGAGTGTTATGCACCTAAGATTTAGGGCCTGTTGGCGGATTCTAAGACCTGTGAGCCTGTCTGTGTGCAGACAGGGAGACAGATTTATGGCCAAGCGAGTGACTTAGGACAGAGAGGCCCCATCAAGGTACTGTTCTTATATTATAACATCAAAATAAGCTTGTAGCTTATAGCTTATGACTAATAGCTTAAAACTCTGTTATATTGCTTATAACTATATGATCTATTGTATATTATACTGTAATTCCATCACAGATCTAATACATGTTGATGCCATTCAGACTAATAGGACATTTTACTGACAGGACACTAGACAAATAAGGATTTCTGAGTTATTTGAGAAGAACAACTAGCAAGGCCATTTGATAAGATGCTTAGACATAGGTTAAGGTGACCTGCTGTTGATGCTTAGGTGAGACAGTCATGGGTCTGAGGAGATAATGGTCTTTTTCTAGAAGGGATATGAACAACAACGGCAAGGCTATATAAACCAGTTCCAATTGTTATTTGGGGCTTCTTCAAGCCCGTCTTTGGTTCCTTGTCCTGAGATATCCCTGTTCCAGAGCAAGATGTTACTTTATTAACGATTCTATGATGCAACCACAACCCGACTCCTGAAACCATAATTTCAACGCAGATCCTGTTAAGCCTTAAAATAACCATCTATTTACAATGGAGTTGGGGGGGGGGGTTTGACTTGTAGTTGGTGATCTGTTGTAGGCATCTCCAAGCCGCAGCAGGGTCATTGGTTTAGAACTGTTGTTGGAATTTCTCTGCATACATACCCCTGGCTTCCTTTATTGCCTTCCCAAAGTTGTATCTGGTCATTCTGTAAACATCTTTGTCCCCACTCCTGAACGCTTCCTCTTGCAAAACGTAGCTCTCTGAGCTTAGTCATGAACCAGGGTTGGTCATTGTTGTAACTCACCTGGTCAATGTCGGTACACAGCTGTCCTCACAGAAACTGATGTAAGATGTTGCAATGTCTGTATATTTATCCAGGCTGTTAGTGGCAGATGTGAAAATGTCCCAATCAGTGCAGTCTAGACATGCACGCAGAGCCTCTGTTGCTTTGCTTTTCCACATGTTTGACCACCACAAAACAGGCTTCACAAATTTTAGTTTCTGCCTGTATATGTGTATCAGGTGGCCCATGATGTGATCTGAGAGACCCAGAGCAGTGCGGGTCATGGTGTGGTATGTTTATATTTGGGGATTCCGTGGCTTAAATTACCTTTGTTAAAGTTGCCCAGAAGAATAACTAAGGAGTCTGTGTATGACCGCTAAACTTCAAGTATCTGGTTGGCTAGCTGCCATTGTGCTTCATGCACGTCGGCGGAACGTAAACACTGACCAGAATAAATTATATGAATTCCTGCAAGCTGTAGAAGGGCTTTCAGTTAATAAAAAATATTCCAGGTCATGTGAACAGTGCTGTAAGATAACTGATACGTCATTTCCATAGCCGTTGTTGATGTAGAAAATGTTTCCTCCTTTCGTTTCGCCTCAGAGTTCTTTGTCTCTGTCCACATGAAAGAATGTAGAACAAGGTAATTTAATCACAGAGTACGGTATAGCTCCGCACAGCCACATTTCTGTGAAACACAGATCAGAAGCTATGAGGATTACGAGAGGTCTCTGTTTTTCCCCAACAGCAAGTGAAATTCATCCAGTTTTCAGATTGCTTAATGATCGCGAGAAATATGCCCCATAGCGAGGTCAGTAGTCCAAGCCGCCTTGAGCGTACCAGCACCCCAGCTCGTTTACCTCTTCGGCTGCGTTGTGGTAAAGTGCAGTATTACCTTTGAAAAGAATGTGGAGTAATTCCACTGTTCTCACAAAGAATTTATTTCACAGACAAAATAAGATAAAAAGCTGCGCACCAACAACCAGAGGTGACCATCTGTGGCGCCATCAGGAATATGACAAAGGGAAATCCGTTTGCTCATAGTTTTTTAACCAAAACTAAACAGCTGAACTTCTCACCTTTGGTACGCAGAGATGGAATAGGACCGGAAACGACCAGAAGCATCCCAACTTCCTGGATTAGCCCAAACAGATGACATAGATCTTTCTTGAGACTCTGAGTTTCTATCCATGACTTCATTAGAGCCGATGTGAAGGACAATACCTTCCGTGTTAGGGAGTTGCTTGTTGATTGTAGGAAATACTGCAATTAAACTCCCTATCCTTGCTCCGGGACAACAGAGGGTTCTAGCGATGTTAACTTTCTGAACCATAGAACTTCCAGCAATGATGTTGCTAAGTGTTAGCAAAGGGCGGCGTGGCACACCAGCTGCTGCAGTCACCTTGTTGTTGAACTTTTCTGTAAGGCCACAATGAACAATCAACTACATTCATTGTGAGAGGGGCAGAAGAGGAAACCAATGCTGGGACATCTGTACACAAGGTATTTTCCCTGGGCATGGCTGAACGATTATCCAATGTGCCCATATCAACTTCCTGAGTGTTTCCCAGCAAAGCAAAGCAATTTTGTTATTGAATAGGATCCGAAAACTACTGTTCAATCGCAGTTCACAAATGTATACGGTAGTATTTATTACTAATAATGTACATAGTTTGTCTCCATCCCTAATAAGCTATAGTGAGATAAACAAGTTTGTGAAAGCAAATGCAAGTTCCACATTCTTATTTGCATTTACACTAAGCATTGCTGACATTTTGTGTAAGATGAGAATGTCTGGATTTAAGTGACATTCTCCAAACAGTGTTAATGACCTATAATCATTTAATATTACGATTGAAATTGATATGCTTTATGATAAATCGGGACACAATTATAGCTGTACTCACTGTCATATAGTGAACAACATACAGTCGTATGCAAAAGTTTAGGCACACCTGACAGTTAATAAATAATTGGATGTTTAGATCAGCAATTTCATTTTGATCTATCATTGATCATTACAGGCTATAGGAAGCGTCTAGAGGCTGTTATTTCTGCGAGGAGGCTCAACTAAATGTTGATGTGATATTTCAGTTGGGGTGCTGAAATTTATGCACCTGTCCAATTTCATTTCGATGCATATTGCACATTTTCTGTTAATACAATTAACATAATCTCACTAACTGAATATTACTGTGTCCTTCAGTTATTTAATAGATCAAAATGAAATTACTGATCCAAACACCAAATTATTAATAAATGCAAATCATGGAAATTGTCAGGGGTGCCTAAACTTTGGCATACAACATATTTATAGGCTACATAATTTAAGGTATATTTCTTAACGTTAGAATGCCAAAACTAACTCGCTCTACTACTGCATGTTCACCCAGATGTAATGCCGACATTGTCTTTCCCAAAGGTTATACAATGCCAAAGTATGCAGTAACTATCCTAATAAGTTGCAGAATGATGGATGGTGTTGAAATTGTGAAATTCAGTGGCCAAAGTTTCTGTAATTGAATTTGTGCATTTCCTTGGGGATTTTAATATTTGCACCTATAATTTTACAAATATTAGGCTACATGAAAATAATAATGAGTAATTTTTGTTGTTTATTATTTCGCAATTTGAAAAAAATTGCTATGATTAAATAGAGTTTATGCCTTTACAGTGTTTTTAACAGGCACGCTTGGCTCCGTCTTTGGTAATATTATGCATTTTAGGCAGCGATTTTTTTTGCAACATAGCACCTCATTGCAGGGAAGCATTATTCAATATAAATCCCTTTTTAATAGCAATAAATACAGTTTCACAGCTTTATAAGCTGGTCTACGAAAAAGGAATTTCGGTTCTCACCGATGTAAAAGTATACATAGTGTTGGAATATATATAACTACGTCTCTACTGAAACACATTACGAACCAAACGAAGGCCATCCTGGCTAATCTGTTAAGCACTGTGGAGGCAGTATGTTTTGTTGTCCCCTGTATGTGATGTCAATCGTGTGCGCCACCCTCTTGTTAGTTATTGCCGTCCCTCTGGATGCCACTAAATGGGTAAACCATTCCACAATTCATTTCAAATGGGAAAATTAAAAAAGTGGACCAATCAATTACAAATCTAGCTGGAATGGAATAGATATTGTGAACACTGCGGGTACTGATAAGGTGCAAAAAATGAAGAAAAAATGAAGAGCAATGTGTTGTGATGACTCGATCACATAAAAATACCATAACCTCAATAACTGTATCTTCATATCAAGGTGAACAGTGGATCCTAAAAGCAATGTCTTTACCTAGAAATATACCTAATATTAATAATATGCCCACTTGTCAGTTTTCCCCTAAACCTAATCCCACAACTCTAGACCATGTGACCCCCAATGTTGTCTGTGCCCTTCCCTCTACATGAATGTCTTCCTAGCATTTGATTCCTACTGATCTGTAACTATAATGAATTATATATGCATATATAATATGCATATTTTATTAAAAACAAAATTAACCCTTCAGCTGGAAATCTTTTCCATTTATTTTCAGTTAAACTTTCTATGTGAATTTAGGTCCAGACATGGTACTCTAAGAGCTGCAGAGAGAGACAGAGAGAGAATGCTTGGCAGCTCAATAAAGGAAAGTTAATCCAACATGTCACATTGAGTATAGCCTAGTCCTTCAGAAAGCAGCTATATTGACTGTGTACTTCAGACATGCCAAGACACTGGGGTCCGTTTGAGAGAACTAAAGACAAAGGAAAATGTCAGAAAGGCAGAACGAAAATGGGTTTTCCAGGTTTATTGTTTAAACGACTGAAAACAAACTTCTTTAACAGAATTATAAATCAAATAAAACATCTTCTATAAAATGTTTTATTACATTACCACAGTTTATTTGGTATTTCGGTAATACCTTTACCATACATTCAATCCCGCAGCACTGAATTTAGACAAAACAGTTTCGACTAATAAAATCCCCTAGTGATTGTACATATGTCATTATATGCTAATTAAATACCACTCCAGGCACATTTTCAAGTGTTGTTAATTTCCCATGCAAGTATTAGTGACAGTACAGGCAGTGTGAGCCAGAGGAAGGGACAGGACTGGCAAGTCTCTGGAGTGCTGGGTTCAAATGACATATCTGTCAGTGACAACAGAAAAACGAGAAGAAACAGAAGGAAAGAGAACAGCAGGCAACAAAAAAGGCCGTTGCAGGTCTCTCCATGGCGGCTGGTTTTAGGCTGACCGAAACTAGGTCATTGCAGACTCTGGGAGACAGAAATGACAGGCTAAATTGCTTTGCCAAAGCAGAGAGAAAGAGAGCGCGGGAATATACACACACTGTATATAGAGCGATATTCTCATTTTAATTGGCATGTTCATCTCTTGCAATAGTTGTGATTCTTGAGTTCATGTCATGACTGCAAAAAAGAGGAAAAAACAGGTTGTCACCTGGGTAATTGCTTTGGACTAGTTATGTGCCAGGGCTGTGCCACATGGTCAATGTTGAGATGTTGCAATGTGCTCTGTGCTACTAAATTGTCTAGCTACTCTGCACACTGGTATTGTAGGGTGTCCACACATAAATGTTTTACGTAGTGAATCATTCAATTCATTACTTATAGTTACAATCTAAATTATTCAACCCCCATTGCAAATCAGGTTTGTCAAAATGTACAGACTTTTAGCTGTTTGCAATAAACAAATCAAACAAAAAAGCAATTGTTTGAGCCTTGTTTGGGAATGGCATGTTGCCATTAAAGGAAGTTCTCTAAAGATTACCAGCAGGGTCAATTAAGAACCAGAAGGTTAAAAGAACAATAGCTGAATGAAAAGCTATTACTACAATTTTTCGCTAAAACATCAGGCCGCATTAGATTTTCATCTTTTGTTGTGCTCAAAATAAATGAACTACCCTTAGTTGGCAGAGGAAGATCAACCATTATTTATTGAAACTGCTTGCATACAAAATATATTGCACTATAACCAAACAATGTCAACATAAAACCCAATCTGTTCTGTTAATATGTACAAAGGAATATTGCCCATAGTGCAGTAACATACAAGGCCAGTATCTACAGTATTTCTGGAGTCCTGTTTTCAACCACAACAGCTTACCATGTGAGTAATGTTTTACAATTTTCTTGAATTGTTTACAGGTACATTCCCAAAATAAATAACTAGAAAACAGTCTGTTTGGCAACACTGACACATTGCTGGCCCTTGACAACCAATCACACTGTGAGCTGAGCTACAACAGCTTGTCAGTTTACGGTCTGTTTTTAACATACTGAGAGTAAACTTTTTATAAACTGGGCAGTTTTACAGACAGTTGGTGCTATTGTAAAGAGACTACGGGCCACGATGCTAGGCTGTTCCAAACACTCAATTTCTCTTTATCAATTCTGCACCACTCAGCCGGACTAAAATGATAAAAAAATTAAATGTTTTAGCTGCTGATCTCACCATTCTGCTAGTACTACAAAATATTAAATTCACACATTTCTATCATACTTATATAAAATTCAGAAGACCGAGTCAGACGTGGGCCAGTTAATTGTTGACTGTTAATGCTGGAGAGAGCATTGGCTGGACATTGGCAAAATGACAGCATCACATAGGCTCAGACTGTTGTTCACAGATGCCCAATAGATGTACACCATCAAATGATGGAATTTAGAGACTAAAGAAAATAAATTATAACATACTAGCCATACCCCTTACAGTAGTTTTTTTTTGTATTTTTCTTGGAGTCTTGTACACTAAGGTTAATGCACTAGCACTGATCCGCAATAAGACATATTGTTATAACATGGGACTAAACATTATCCTCCATAAAGGTAGACTCAGAATTAGCTATAAGATCTAAACTTGGTATTATTGTTGACAGCATTCATGTGATTCACCTGCTGAAATCTTACCACATCATAGTTTATATAGTTCATATTATTTAGTAGTTGCAGATAAAAGGAAAGAAAGATAAGTGCACATTTGAAGTTCCATCCTAAATAGCAAAACAAATCATGTACAGTATGCAAACCCCCTTTTTATTAATTACACTACTGAATAATTATCAATATCTTATGAACAATGATAGGGTTTAAGAGACTTGAGTGAACCTGTCTTTCCGGTGACCCTTAAAAACCAACACGTGACTGTTGGCTGATGCGTTATGAAAAGACCATGTGCCCAACATCTCTCCCTGTATGACAGTTTATGTTAAAAGGTCAATATAGAAGTGCTGTCAACAGGAAGGTAAGTACAGCGTCTAGACAGTTTGGAATCGTATTTGAAAGTCTACATTAAATGTAGCTTAACTGAAAAATAACAAAATTATATTTTAAAGATACCATCCGCGATTCACAGTTTGTAAACTATTTTTTAGACCCCCTATTTTAGTTCAGATGTGTGGTATATTGTTTATATTATATGCACAATCTATTTCGAATCATTATCTTACTGCAGTTGGCTTGAACCCAAATGGTGTTTCTCCCCGCTATCGTAGCAATTTCCTATACATGTACCTAGCATCATGCAGGAACTCCCCACCAATGTGTGTGATGTATGGTTCGCTATAGCGGGGTAGGTATGGTTGTCAGAACTGTCAAACCAGATCTGTACACTGACATCTAATGAGGTTGCAGGGTGGGCACAACCTCTAGACACAGTAGAACGAGAAAAAAAACCAACCTAGACACCTCAGAGAAAGAAAATACAGAGCGGAGACCCGTTTTAGCCTGACAGCGCCTATATTCAAATGTTTTTGAACCCAGGGGGCTAAATAGGCATAAATGATGGGTTAATATCGCGGAAAGCATCCTTAAGAACCTAAATTGAAATGCACACTAACCCACTGCATCTTTCTCCCTGTGCACCTGTGGTACGAGTGATATTGAGATCATGGTCTTTCCATTCTTACAAAAAGGCTAGAAAATGTAATCATCCTAATTCAAGCAAAATGCAGCACAAGAAAACAGAAAGAAACAGTTTAGAAAAATCAAGATCGCTGAATTTCCAGAATGTCGAAATCTATGACAATTTTGAACATGCATTGCAATGTTAAAAATACATACTTTTTTTAATGACTGTGAGCTGTGTGTTCACTACATACAAGTAAAATCCATTACTGTTTTCCAATGTCTTCTTCCCTGATATCGACTTCTATTTGTGATACTATCCAGAAGAGATAAAGGCACAGATCATTTAGAAGGGTATTTCTGTTTTGTCATTTGCATTTTTTTGCTAATGATGCAGCCGTGACCTCACATGATAATGAGTGTTATATTCCACTGTGAAACAGGGTTCCATAAACACATGCCGTGAGAGAGAAAAGGGCCTAACCATCCAAACATCTGCCTGGAGAATAGGCTAGTACATGAACAAGTGATAAATCCTTTAAGAAATACAGGTGGGCCCTCTGATATTTTAAACATTTTCTCCTCACAGCTTTAAATTGGCTGACAGGTAGTTGCCAAAAATGTCAATTAGAAAAAGACTGCAGTCTCTGTTTTCCATCTGTTAACCCTTAAGACCCTTGATGGCTCCTTCACTGTACACAGTAACACACATGACAGCCCATCCACCTACCATTGATGCTGTGGGAGTTGGTTTGACCAAAGTGTGCTTAATTTCAGCCCTGACCTGCTGTTCTTTGGCCTTACGTGTCTCTAATGAACAAACTTCTGGATTGATGGACTGGTGTTTGTGAGACGATGGTTCGGTCTGTCCGCCCAGTCTACGACACCCCGTTCAACACAGCCCCGGGCGGGGCTGCGGCATCCCCACCGGGGCCTTCCTGCTTCTCCTTCTTGATAGGCCTCTCCTTGACGAGTCTCTGTC
This sequence comes from Umbra pygmaea, assembly GCA_016801145.1. Lineage (NCBI taxonomy): Eukaryota > Metazoa > Chordata > Actinopteri > Esociformes > Umbridae > Umbra > Umbra pygmaea. Next base: position 67,774 of record JACXGM010000243.1, read on the forward strand.
GGTTGGCTCCGGGGCCGTCGCCTGTGGGGTACGGGGGACCTCTGGCCGCAGCAAGAACACTCCTCTCATTGTTTCCATCCACTCTAATCTGTGGGGAGGGGTTAAAGGGAACATCACACTGGGATGACGCACAATGACTAAGGAGCATCCATTACAGGGGAATTATAGTTCTGACAAGTCTGGAAGCTTCCAGCCTGAAAATCTTGCCATCACGTTTGCATTTAAACTTTTGAAATGTGTAAATTAATGTTCCTATCAATGGGCAACATTTCAGAAGATTGGATATAAAGAGGGTACAGAGTGACACCTAGTGGTAGTGTATGATAAAGAGAGTACAGGGTGACACCTAGTGGTAGTGTATGATAAAGAGAGTACAGGGTGACACCTAGTGGTAGTGTATGATAAAGAGAGTACAGGGTGACACCTAGTGGTAGTGTATGATAAAGAGAGTACAGGGTGACACCTAGTGGTAGTGTTGCAACATAGCAACAAAAACAACACTGCAAACATCTTTTGTGCTTGAAATTCCTAATGCCTAGCGCACACATTTCCAGTCCAGACAAATGTTTGAGGTCAACGACAAAATACCTAGAACAGATCCAAATTAGTGCTCGGTCTGGTCACTGACGCTTGTTAAATATTCAAAGTTCAGACAGATCCTAACCAGTCCTTTAGCTGTCCTACACCTGATGTAGTGAGAATGGTGATGAGCTTCAGCCGATGAGAGCAGACAAAACAAAAGCAATATAAAAAATGGTTTCTTTTAATTTTTTCTGCGCAAACAACTTGTATTAGCTGCTGGTCTTTGTCAGGCTCAGTTTCTGGCATAATCAGAGAAAAACAGTAATCATTTTTCACGGGTTTTCGTGACACAAAAAAGATATTGTAATATTGTCGATGGTGTTGCGTAAGCATCTCTAAGTCAACAAGTCGACACATTACAATAAATAATCTTTTGTAATTGGATCGGTACAGTGACTTATGTAGTTAGGAATTCTGTAGTTGATGCTTGGAATTACCTGCAAGGAATCTTCCTGAGGCCTGAGCTTGGGGTCTCTGGTGTTTCTTAAACGGGACTCAGTCCACTGGACATCTTCAGCTAATTAGGAACCAGATTAACACACACACACACACACACACACACACACACACACACACACACACACACACACACACACACACGTTAATATTAAGAACTGATACGAAATCTTAATTGGAAAGCAGCACATTAAATCTGAAGGCAAAAAATATATTATTGGACAGACTGACAATGATATCTGCACAGAAGTGATTTTCCGCTAAGAGGATTAAAGCTGGAGTGCGGGACTTTTACATATAAATGAACTTCTGTTACATTCAAGCACAGTAGCACCAGTAGTGACCCGTTTTTCATCAACCAGCAATGATTGGTTTACCAGAGCTGATGAGAGGAGCAACCGTCGCAAAGGAAGGTGTAGGCTAATATTACGTAAACTAATGTTGCATCAACTAGGAGTATGGCGAAGCCTACTGCAGACAAACCCAAGAAACACATAAGAAAAATTTCTGATGCTCCAGAAAAAAGAACTTGCCGTTCAGACGAAGGCTTACAGTCTAAAAGAGAAAGCAATCTATGTGTAGGCATACATCATGAACTCCCATAAACAGTGTTTGTGTAATTAATCTCACCACCAGGGGGAGACAAAAGGTCCTGCACTCCAGCTTTAAGCTACTTTAAATATGAAGTGTGATGAAAACCTTTAAAGCCTCCTCTTCCTCTCCCGCCTCGTCCTCGAGACCCTCCTCCTCTCCTGCGTGTGTCCGGTCGTTTGGGAAAGCCCACGGTCAGTTCTTCAGTGGGGGCCAGAGACCAATCGCTCAGCTCCTCTTTGTGATCCGATTCAGTTTCTGAAGCATTGGAAGCCTCGGAGTTGGTGCCTAGTGAGAGGCAAATGAATCAGTCTGCAAATCAGCCACAACATCTATTTGGCTTAGAGCTTTCCTTATGATCTAATATGAATAAATAAAAATGTGACACAGAGACTAACACAAAAAAAATGTTATTTATACATTTTTAAATGATCTAGAATTACAATTCAAATTTGAATTAAAGGAAGCAGAATTGCAACTCAATAAACTCCAAAGAAATATAAATATAAATATATATTCATATAAATCATTTAAGTGAAGTGTTAAACAATGAAGCTTTACTTTACAGTATGTCAGATATGATTGCATTACATATTCTATAAATTATATTAGTTTGTACTTCTTGTACAGATTACATTAACAGGAAATGTTTCCCTCAGCAATGAATGTTAAAAGCTCTAGTCAGAACAAATAATTTTGTTTGATTTATTGTAACTGTAATTTTGGGGAACATGATGGAACATGACTCCATTTCCCAGAATGTTTTACTGAGGTAAAATCTGTAATTAAATTAGTTACTAATCAAATAAAAGGAAATTGCTTTGCATTAATAACTAATCCAAACAAAGTAATCCAAACCACATTTATAATGGGTAATTTATAATAATGTAAGCAATTACATTTCCAAAGTGCCCTTCCTAACACTGAATGTATGTGAGATTAAACACATTATTTCTGTTGTGTGACTGTGTGGAATTTCTTTGAATTGCCATGAATTTAATTCCACTTCCTTTGGGGCGGAGTCAAATCAATTCAAATTCCAATTCATGAATTGAATGACGGCCAATTCTGAAATTTTGCACAAGCCTGGCTAAGAGCTTACTGCTACAACAACTGCGGCACAAGTAGAGGGTATTGTAAACTTCCTCAATTACATAAAAACTGGCATTGACGTCAATGGAGTTAAGATGTAATTTTCCATCCATTTTTTGGGTTATGTGCTGGTCAAGAGTGACACAGCTCCTGCCTTGCCTTAAGCTAACTGACAATATTTATTTAAACTAGCTTTCTCAGTCAGTCATTCATGCACACACAGCTTTACAAACCTGACGCAAAAGAGGGACCGCCACGTCTGCCCCTGCCTCCTCCCCTGCCAAAAGGCTTTCCCCCTCTCTGGGAGCCTATACCCATCATGCCTACGCCCATCCCGCCGTTGTCTACGATGAAGGTCTTGTTTTCGGGACGTCCAGTCCCCGGCGCCCTGGGGCCTCCGCCGCCAATCTGCCTCAGCTGCTCATCTATCTGCAGACGCTCCATGCGCAGCTGATCCACTTCCTACAGTGAGACACAACATGGATCTCTGAAATAAACCATCCGTCACTGTTCTGATAATTTAAAACAAAATGCAATAAAAGGTCCAGCTTCTAACCTTCAGATAGTTGAGATGATAGTCCAATAGTACTTTAGCATTAGAAATGCTTTCCTTTGTCCCCACAAAGACAAAGGGCACCAAGCCCTTTAAGAGAAATAGACAAGATCTGATGTATATGAAGAGGCAGCAGTCATGAGTACAAACCAATTTGAGTCAATCCAGAGTTAAATTCATTCTATTCAATTACCTCATCCGCTGGAGATGGCTTCTTGTCATTTTCTGCCTCTATTCGAACTCGAACAACACCAGATTTATCCACCACTTCCTGGATCAACTTCCCATTTTTACCAATTACTTTCCCTGGGAACAAAATGTGTTATTAGATTATTAATGATGAGAAAATGGGAATTTAAATTAGCTTAAATTACTTTTCAAAACCAAACAATATGAATTCCAACTTTACCCACTAAATTCCTTGGTACTTTTATGACATCTTCAGCAAATTCCAGGAAGCTCCTAGCCTTGCGGACAGCTTCTTGATCCTTCAATTATATCAATTATATCAAACACACAGGAGTTAAACAGTATTTTATTAGTATGTATAACAAAGGAAAGATGTGTGAGCTTCTTTGTTATTAGTAATAGTGGGGGTGAGCTCCCTACCTCTCCATAGATGTGGAATGTGCAAGTCTCTTCATCTAGGTCTATAGTGGTAACACCAGGTACTTTCCTGGCCTGCTGGATGTTTGCACCGTGGGTCCCAATCGCCAGACCCATCAGGTCATCCCGGACCACAAACTGCTCATGGAATCTGGATGCCAGCTGCCGAGAGCTCTAAAAATAAATTAAAAAAAATACTCAAGTGATGCCCCACCAAGTCTAACACGGCTTTATGTTCAGTAGAGGTTTTAAACTTGACGTACTTCCAGTTGGCGGCTAGCGTCCTCATTTCTTTGCATTAAGGATAGCTTGGTGCGCAGGCTCCGGAAATGCATGTCGCTCAGCATCTGTGCTCTTTTGGTTGTAACTTCATTTACAGACTAAAAGCAAAGATGGTATGTGAAACGACCCAACATGCAGGGACTGTATTAAGTATATGTACTTCTATATAACACAATAAATATGTACACACACACCTCAAAAGATTTGAATATTGTAGAAAAGTTTTTATTTTTTCCATAATTAAATTCAAAAAGGACACCTTCATATATTCTACATTCATTATTTATATGTATAAAGCCTTTTTTGTTTCAATCTCGAAGATTATGGCTTACAGCCCATGGAAATAAAAAAATACAGTATTACAAAATATGACAATAAAGTTTGAAAAAAGTTTGAATAAAGAAAATTGGACCTCATGAAATGTACGTTAATTCATGCACTCAATATTTAGTCAGTGCTCCTATGGCAGTACTTACTGCAACAATGTGGTGTGGCATTGAGGCAATAAGCCCAGGCTGCATTGATAGAGGCCTTCAGCTCGTCTGTATTGTTGGGTCTGGTGTCTCATTTTCTTCTTCACAATACCCCCTATATTCTCTATGAAGTTCAAGTCAGGCAAGATGGCTCAATCAAGCACAGTAATACCATGGACAGCAAATCAGTTACCAGTCATTTTGGCACTGTGTGAATTTGCAAAGTCCTGCTGGAAAAGGAAATCAGCATCTCCATAAAGCTTGTCATCTGCTGGAAGCATTAACTGCTTTAAAATCTCCAGGTGGACAGCTGCATTGACTCTGGAATTAATAAAACACAGTGGACCAACACCAGCAGATGACATGGCACCCCAAAGCATCACTGACTGTGAAAACACCACCTGGACTTCAAGCAACTTGGATTCTGTGCCTCTGTTACTTGACTTCCAAATGAAATGCTAAATGTACATTCATTTGAAAAGACTTTGGACCACTGAGCAACAATGCAGCTCTTTTTCTTCTTAGCACAGGTAAGACACTTTTGACGTTCTCTCTGGTTCAAGAATGAATCGACACAAGGAGCGCAACACTTGTAGCCCATTTCCTGGAGACGTCTGTGCATGGTGGCTCTTGATGCTCCGACTCCAGCCTCAGTCCACTCCTCGTCAAGCTCCCCCGAGTTCTTCAATCCACTTTGCCTGACTATCCTCTCAAGGCTGCGGTCATCCATGTTGCCTGTGCACCTCTCCCTTCCACACTTTTCTCTTCCAGTCAATTCTCCATGAATATGCTTGACACAGCACTCTGCGAACAGTCAGCCCTTTCAGCAATGACCTTCTGTGGCCTACCCTTCTCGAGGAGTTGTCAGTAAGTGTCTCTGGAACACTGTCAAATCAGCAGTCTTCCCCCTCTTAAACCAGAGGGAGAAATTAAAGGCTCAGGAAACTCTTCTCAGGTTGATATTTCTGTATTAGAAAATCTTTATTCTAATATTTTCAGACACAGAATTCTTTTTCCATGAGCTGTAAGCCGGAATCATCAAGGTTGAAAAAAAAGGCTTGTAATATGTCACTGTGTAATGAATCTAGAATATATGAAGGTGTCGCTTTTTAAATGAAATTAAGGAAAAATGTACTTTGTATATACTGTATACATCAAACATACCAGAATAACAAGCTGTTTTTGGTCAGAGTCATACGTGACATTGAATGCTCCAACTGCCTTCTTAAAATCTTTATGAGAGTCTTTTGTACACCTGAGGATACACAACAGTTTTCCACATGTAGCAAGTCAAACACAAGCCTCAAAATCAACTATAAAAACAATACACAATTCAACTTTGGTAAAACAAAACTGAATAAACAGACTTACATTTGCCGCAAGTCTTCTGGTACATCCAGACGAATTTTCAGGAACGAGTTCTTAGTAGCTGGCTTGTTTGGGTTGACTGGTCGTAACCTCTCTAATGTAACAATTTCATTCAGTGTGGCGTCACAAGCTGCATACTCTATGACATAAAACTGAGAAAAAATAAAATAGTTTTCAACATAACATTACAGTGGCTAAATCTGTGATATAGGGCCCTATGGTTTCCACGTTGCGGTAAACACGGACGGAATCGCAGAATCTATCAATAAAAATGAAATTTACTTATAACACGGCATCTCGTGGAATTTGCATATTTTCGAGCAATCAATATATTTTTTTTCTATAATTCAAATATATTCCAGTAATATTAAAAACTGTCATTGAGTTTGTCCTAATTCAAAAGGCAGCAAACATGGAAGTTAATTTGCGCTCTATATATAGGCTATATGCAGTGAGTATCTCTACCGAATTTGGCCAGCATGTGCTCCGTCATATCGTTTAAACGTTGTAATCTGCTTGATAACTGACAGCTATTAACAACGGTATTTACTCCATTCCAAATTTTCCAATCAGACAACGCTTGTTATTCTCCATTCAATCACTTATCCAAATGCATATAATTAGAAATAGGCTACTATGTTCCTTCGACTGAAGCAATTCTCTGACGGTCTTGCTAATTAGGCAGCTCGCACTCAGGGAGAGCAAGGTTGAACTAGCGGGACTGCTGCTGAATGTTATGGCTTTGTCCACACGATTGCGCCTGATACAACTTCTTAAAATAACGTTTATAAATATTTTTGTTCGTCGTTGTTCCATTTTTCTTCCATATCTTAGGAAATCTTTGTCTACTCTTATTTTTTATTTTAGGTAGATTATTCTGTAAAAAATAATGTGTTATTAACATGACTAATATTTAGTGAAATAGCCTTCTGCCTGTCTAGAAATAAGTACTTTGATGAAGTAAATGAAGTAAATTTAGCCTACCTGGCAATGATTGTGCCAACTGTACAGCAAAATTCTCTATATTTTAGGTTCGGGTGGGGGCTTCTGAATGCAACTTTTGTCCAAATCACGGAAATTGGAAAAAATAACCGAATTCAACGGAATTGGCCAAAAAGTAACACAGATTTCATAGGGCCCTAGTGATACCATCAGTTTCACCTGGGTTAAAACATTATCGATGGGGAAAATGATGGATAGAACTACTGTGTGATAATGTCCTTGACAACATATTTTACCATATATATGGTTGTAACCACAATAAGACATGTTTCATAGCATTTACTTCAATAGGCCACTTGATGCAGGCAGAATCAATTCCAAAAAAAGATTTAACAGTAGAGAAAATAACATTTCTAATGCTGAAAAAATATATACTTTTCCCCACCTCAAGACAGTATTGAACATTTGGCATACCGCGCAACACCAAGATACATAACAAAGAATGAACGCTAAACTCTTGCTTTTATGGCTGCTGTGAACTTACCTCTCCTTTCACCATACGAACTTTTGCCAGCCACCACCCACATGGTTCTTTGTCATTGGCCCTAGAATAAACCTGTGGGAAGAACAATGGATAATTAAACAGCAGCTCCCCTCTGCTTTAATTAAACACCTAACTATCTGGAATACATTGCCTATTTAAAACCATTAAAATTAGGGCTTGGCAAAGTAACAATAAAATGTCTATCATTAATGGTGTTAAAATCTAAATGTCAAAAATAATGTTGTAGCATAATTGAGCATAACGTGTACAGGTACACCACAGTGCAGTGGGTTCCCAGTAGAGCTACATGAGTGGACGATAGCCTAGAGCACCAACCCAGGTCCTGGAGAGCTACCGCCCAGTAGGTTCACTCTAACCCCGATCTAGCACACCTGGTTGGTAAGCTGAATGAGGCTATATTATGTGCAGTTGGGAGTGAACCTACAGGGTGGTAGCTCTCCAGGACCAGGATTGGTGACCCCTGACCTAGAGTATAGAGCAGAGCTGCCCAACCCTGTGTTTAGAGAGCTACTAGCCTTTAGGTTCACTCACACCACATCTTTAAATAAGGGTTAAAATACTAATGGCCTATTTCACATTTGCCATAGTGTAGTTATACTGATAATATAGGGCAATAGAACAATGCACTGAAGAAATAAAATAAAGCCTGGTGAGCACTAGAAGAGCACCAAATGCCAGATTCTGCCGATTTCTTTTTCTCTCTGCAATGTCAGTTAATCGGTAACCTTTTGCCAAATAGCAGTGGACAATGAGAACATAGTCATTATACACCAATTTGCTTCCCTAATTTCGTTATGTCCAATTTGCAACATGCCTCATCACACCAACTCCATGTAGGTTCACGAAAGTTTAAGATCCACAAATCTTTTCTGAGGTAGGTCTCGAAAAGCCGTTCTGCTTACAAGATATCTATCAACAACAACCACGAGAGGGTGGAATGGTGTACGACAGCACAATGACAACGAAGACTGAACAACCTCTAAAACGGTGCTAATCAATTTTGATAGTATATTGAATAAAAATACAATTTCTTTCAAGCAAACATCAAAACTTGCACATTTAAACAAACATACTAGCTCCTTATATATAGTAGTGTTTTTCTGCTCAGTGACATAGTAGAGCAGGACAAATTACATTTCTACTGCATCTAGCTTTTTTGTTTTGTTTTATTAAAATCAACAGGACAAATACCGTAAAAAAATTTAAAAATAAGGCCAAAGTTGCTATTAATAGAAGCCAATAGGTTACTTGTTGGCTGATGGGCAAGGCTTTGAGGAACAGTTGCTGATAAATATTACTTTGACATTAAAAGTGAAAACATAGGCATATCCCAATCAAATATAATTCTTTCTATTAGGAATAACTGAATATATTATTCTTTGTCACACACTGGGTAGCAGGTAGCAGAATGTTTTGTTAGTAAAGTTTAATCTTTGTTTCTATTATTGACCAAGCACTGCAACACTATCTGGGTTATCCCTGAGCGTGAGAGTGCTCTGAGGGTTTCACAGGTGGAGTGCGTGTGAATAAAAAACATACCCACTTCACAGGAGTCTCGATTGAGGATATATACAATAAACTCAAGTAGTGTTGGCAACCTTCATGTAATTGAGCAAAATAATATTTCATTGCTATTTCGTGAAAAACTAAGGTTTTAATATTATTGGCACCACTACAGTCAATGTTTTGTGAAGCCTTAAATTTTTTCGTATTGGTGACTTTCTTTTGCTGAATTTCATTAATATTGCCACACAATTCTTGAGTTGACTGTAAATCCACCTATATTTGACCTTTGGACACCATTTACACTCTTTGTGGCTTTTGAAACAATGCGTTGTTAGATAATTTCCAAAGGATTATTACAGTCCTTTGTATTGTGCCATTAATGGAAATTGATACCTGTCTGGAGAACATGACGCAATGTGTGATTCCTGACATTTCCTAACCCTAATTGGCATTGACTAATGGGAGGGAGGTCCTTATCCATTACTTACAGCACATACCTCAACTTCATCACTCTCGTTTATCTCTTTCTGAAAACCTGTGGGCGGAGGAAATCGAACATCATGGAATGGAATTTGACGCTCTGGCTGCCAACTGAAAACACAGAAATACAGGAATTCAATTTTGTGAATTGCAATCAATATCTGAACAAGCTGTACTACAGTTACATTTTAAATAGAAACCAATTGTTATATGCAAGAACAAAACTTTTGATGCATTAACAAAGTAAACAGTGTTGGATAATAGTTCTGGAACAACAAATTGATTAAATCAATAAATTGTTGGCAAGAAATTTCATTACGGATTTGTTGAGTTTATGTGAGGTGCAGATAAATAAAAACATTAAAACATGAAATTGGTAAATTAGCCTAAAACAGTGTTTTTTAAACCTATGCTCTGGACAGGTAGCATCACAAAATCCTGAATCAAGCAGCAAAGGGGCTGTTAATTAGTAAACACGTTGATTCAGGTGTGCTAGCTCTATGATAAACTACAAGAATGGCTGGGTGTCCCCAGGACAGGTTTGAGAAGCAATGGCCTAAAAAAAGTCTGCATTTCAAAGAGTTTGTTATTAGTTTGGCAACATACATTATGGGAAATCAAGACTTTTTGAAGCATTTGAGACCATCAAATTGGTCTGAAAAATAATTTTTCTCAAGGCTTTGAACTCACTAGTGCCACCTGCTGGTCAGAAACAAATATGGGTTTTCAGATACTGATTGACGTTGTCTCCCCATGTGTTCATTGACTGGATAGCTGAGTGGGTTAGACCAATATTGAAATGTGTTGTTTATGAATCAAACCCCAAGTCAGGCAAACAATATTTTAATACTAAAACTTAACTGAACCATGGGACAATAAATGTTTTTTTAATACCAAACGTAAACTACTTGGCTATTCTCTAGGTAGGAGCAATATATGGGGAATGAAATGTGTAAAGAATTAAGCATGGAAAGCCCTGACGCCAGTGGATGTCCACATCTGCAGTTGACTTCGTCTGATCAAATAAAGCTTAGATCAACATTATCACATAGTGATCATTTACAAATGATTTATCCATTGTATAATTTAAGATGTTACTTTAACTTGCAGACCACCATAGATAAATACATTAGAAGTTGCAAATGCACTGCGGCCGGTGTTTCAACATAATTACAAATATAAAAAGTAAATATAAGGATACAATCTAAGTGTTTTAAAGGAATCTCACTCTCCATGGCAATACATTAGGGATGCAATTATAGATTTTGATAGTATGATTATAGTCTGAGGAATAGTTTCATGATTATTATTCTCATTAATTTCATAACACTGGGATGTATAAAATCATGACTTTTCTTTAATTTCAGGTTTTATTGTACAACATTTCTTTGATAACTTTTGTTTTTAACAGTTGCTGCCTTTTGAACTGGAAATACAGATACTAAATTATACGGTAAACGATAAATAGTCTCTCTCTTTGGAATTAAATATAAGCTACATCTGTAAACATCCATTTCATTATTTCAAAACAAAACGATGTCAAAGGCTGGGGTCTTCATGAACCAGCCTATATTACAAATTTGTTTAATATTTTTTATTTCTATTTTCTTTATGAATTTTGTTTGGAACTGAGTAGAAAACCTGTGAAACGGGTTGAAAAATTATCTAGTTGGCTTTCGACTTAACAGTTGCTGAATTTTGAAACATATTACAGAAACCTTCGAAGAGAAATAACATCGAATTAAATAGGCCTATATGCTACGTATTAGCTATGTATGTTAGCTAACGCTTTAAGGTACCCATGGTAATGGAATCACTTTTTTGGGAGAATATCTTTATTGGTCACTTGCTATCTTCAATCTGACTATTGTTTTCAAGCAGTTGCAGTTCCAATACTAACAACATTCATGCGAGTAAATTAAAGTCAGAAATTGAGGAACAGGAAAACGGTCTCACACAATATTCTCTCGCACAATGCTTCTAAATCTTTCTCTTTCTGACATTCGCACATTCAATGTCTGCCACTGTCAGACGCAGTTGAATAAAACGCAACTGTTTTCTTCAACTATTAAATGTCAGAAATACTTTGAATATCGCTATGGTGAACAATACCTATGCAATAAATCACAACCTTTATTTGTGCATACTTTATAGTACTTTGATGAAGTATTAATGGCAAATGAGTGATTGCATTGTGTAAACAGAGCATGTCAGTGTGACCATGCATTCTGAAGAGTGAACTAATGTTAGGTTTACGGTACTACCCAACTTGTACTCTTATAATCTGAAAGAGCAATACCATGTTTGAGAACACAAGGTAAAATCACAGGTACATATAACATACACATCAATTTCATGGCAAAAAACATATCTAGTCTTAAGTCACTAATTACAGGTTAATTTGTTTAGCTCAATCACTGTACTTGTTACATTACTATATATTTCACTTGTCCATTCAGACAAGTACAGTCTACATTCTCCTTGACCGACAATTGCTTTGACTTCTCCTGGACAATCATTAATGTCAATACCTGAGCAAAAACAAAAGATTTCCAGAAACGTAGGCGAAAGGCTGTTTCATGAAATGTGAATACAACTTTATAAACATAGAAATAACCAATATTGACTACTCACAGCATAAACCTTACACAACAGAAGTATGTAATATAAAAATAACAATTACACAGACAAAGCGTACATTTCCACAGAAATCGTCTTAAATGTATAGTAGTCATATGCATTGGGATAAGTGAGTGATAAGGAAAAAAGTTTGGGGAACTTAGAAAGGAGTAGTTACAGTTGTTTATAACTACAAGTTCATCGCAACGTTTGAACGGCAAGGCGCCTGCTGGCCTTGTTAGATGGACAAACACTAAAGAGTGCAAATTCACTTCCATATTTGCTGCAGTGTAGTGTAGAACAAAAAGGGAAAACTTAGTTCTCCTATCGTCTGCAGGTTGCGCAGGCATTGTTTGTTTTATATTCCTCACTGTGCAACCATTTTTTTACTGAAACAATGTAACAATGTCCTTTTTTTGAGATTTAGAACAGAAACACTCAGTGTAGCTGAGCCTTTACGGTTTCAAGACGTGGTTAATAGTGAAATCGGTTAATCTCTGCATAGCTACAATACATGTTGTGTTATTAATCTATTACCATGTCAGATAAATTTGTAGATCATTTGCAGAACAAATATAATTATTTAAATAGTATTAATGTTAACTGCAGTTAAAATAAACTTATTTGGACCTCGTCATTCTGGTCCAAGATAATTTTGCCTTTTAGAAATATAACATTTCTTTTGTTTATTTATATTTGACATACGACTAGGGTTGCACATTTTCGGGAATATTCCAAGGTGGAAACTTTCTGTGGAAATTAGCAAGCATATATGGTAATTAACAGAAATACATGCAAATTAATATGAATACCATTTAAATGTTGATGTTTTTTGCTTTGTAAACACAGAACCTTGCATGAGTATTCACCCCCTTGGACGTTTCTACATTTTGTAGTGTGACAACCTGGAGTGAAATTGGATTGTATTGGGATATTTATCATTTGTTTGCATAACATACCAAACACTTTGAAGGTGCAAAATGTTTTTGTGACAAGAGTTATATAGCAAAAACAGCATCTCAGTAGTGTGCAAGAGCTTGAGAATCAGCTGTGCATGTGATGGAAGAGTGCAACGTGCACCCAGAGCGTTGCAATTCCATTCAATTGGGGATAGTTTAACCTAAATATGTCCCAAAACCTAATATTGCCCTTTGTATCCAACAAAAAGAAGGTTAAATGTTATAAGCGGACCTCTTTTGATGGATTAACAAAATTCCAGAAGTTCACAAGTCATAGCTTCAGATGGAAAATTTGCTGAAAATGTCTGGAAACATACCAGAATTTTTCTGACCCTTTGCAACAAAACAAGTGGGTGCTACACATTAATGGTGAATGAGGTGGGCTTTCCCCTCACTGTGTAAAGCGCTTTGAGTTCCTTGGAAGAAAAGCGCTATATAAGTTGAATGCATTATTATTATTATTTATTATTAACATATGACATTGCAAGGTTAACAATTTCTGCAGGTAAATAAACTCACTTCCACAACCTGTTGCCTACTTTCAAAAATGTATAGGCCTATATTTTTTGCAATTTATAAATCCATATTGAACCCTGACTAATTAAATGAGTCATCGTTTAAGTGAACGAAGAGCAGGTTCATTGAAAATCCTCAAGAAGCCTATTCCTAGTTGGAAAGCCCTACATTTTTTGAACAAGCACAGCAGAAACTTGTGGCATCTTAAGCTTCAAATGTCATCAATCACATGACTTTGCTACACTGAAGCCGCACTCTTTTCACTTGGATCATACTGGGTTGAAAATCTTCAACTCCCTATATAATGTTGACACCTGCTTATCAGAATGAATTATTTCTAATCATATCATTAGAGGTTTTTACTGTATTAGGGAATTATACATGCAACAATATGTATTATGTATACATTATACATATATATTAGCTGAGATCCAGTGCTTTATTAGAATCCTGCCCCCCCAACCTCCATACTCAAAATAATTTTAAACTATATGCAACCTTTGTTATATAGGCCGTGGAAGAGAACATTAATCGCATACTAAAATATATACTATTTTAAAAGTGTACTTATATATTAAACATAAGTTGGGATAGGATTCAACCCTGTGACAATGACATCAGCTTGTTTTCTTTCTACTTTGCTATCATTTAGGTGCAACATCTGGAAAGCAAACAGTATGTAACTGTTGCCAGTCACTTGAGTTTAACATCTCTGCATTCATTTAAAAAAAAAGGAACGTGGTCACCTGACACTTCGGACGTCATCAATCACATGGTATTGTTAGACAGATTGAAGCCTCCAAACTTTAGCATCAGAAAGGGTTGAAATCTTGAGACAAGCCTAGAACTGTTGGGGTTGTGCACCCCATCACTTCATCATACTATGAATAGCTTCTTAAGGTAAAAATGTATTTCTTTATTTACAATGCATTGTTAAATTGTGCATAATGTTGTTAGCATTGCACAAGGAGTCTGTTTACAGTTTAAGTTTACAAGAGTTGAAGTAAAACTGTTAATTTTCTAAATGAATGTGTGCATTAAATTAACGTTAGAAGTAACACCACCAAACCGATGGTCTACTTGTAATGTTGGTAAAAGAGTAAGGGTTTTATAACACCAGGGATGTGGGTTTGATTACCACAGAGGGTTAGTATGAGAATGTACACAATTAATGCTGTACATTGCTTTGGATTAGAGCATCAGTTAAATTACATTAAAATGTACACATTATAATATTTTTTATTTTTTCAGGTCACCCCAAATAACTAACGTCAAAATATTGTTCTACATAGTTTAAACGTACAGTATGTCGATTTTGGCCGCTAGGGGTCTCTCAATCAAAACAATAGCAAAAGATGTAATTGGATGACGTCGGGAAGTTGCGTGGGATCATGGGTTTTGTTATGGTCATCAATGACAACCTTACAATCGAACTCCCTGACAGAAAATGTTCACTGACAAAGTAATGTATTGTTAAAAATATTATAACTTTATTCACGTTATGTTTGGCGGTTCCCTGGAACTTAGAGCAACTAGAGCAGTCAAAGGTTATATGACACCATTGACGGAAGACAAGATGAAAAGTCCCGTCTCTTCAAATTATATTACAAATTTCTCTGGGTTTGAAAGTTGGTGGAAACATTTAGGATAATGTAAGTACACAACTAAGAAATATTTTGTTATTGTATTGGTAAATTACATATTGTACCTTAAATAGCTATTATATCACTTTGTCACATCCAAATGTGTTTATTTTAATTTATGTGGATAATGTTTTACATATTATAGTTACCTATATTTATTTAATCCAAAAACATAAATTCTGTTTTCCCCTAAACCAGCCATTTTCCATTCACATTTTCAAGGTTAAATACAATATCAATATGTTAAACGTGCAATATGTAATTTTTGGCCGCCAGGGGGCTCTCAATCAAAACAACAGCAAAAGATGTACTTGGATGACGTCGGGAGGTTGCGTGGGATCATGGGTTTTGTTATCGTCGTCAATGACAACCTTCCAATCTAGCATCTCCGGCAGAAAAAATGTTCACTGACAAAGTAATATATTGTTAAAAAATTATAACTTTATTCACGTTATGTTTGGCGGCTCCCTGGATCTTATAACAACTAGAGTAGTCA